>ML821978.1:0-21093 GCA_009831015.1 Picea engelmannii
GCAAGGTCAAAAGCAATGACTCATCTTGCTTTACGTCTAACAACGAGGTCAGAAGTAAGGAACACACACATCATCTTGCTTTACATCTAACAACGAGGTCAGAAGCAATGACTCATCTTGCTTTACATCTAACAATGAGGTCAGAAGCAAGGAACATATATACTCCTCCTTTCAGGGAGGGTCCTTTCAGACTATACCAAGCTTATCTTGAAAGTGTTCAAACTTTACATGAGATAGAGGTTTGGTCAACACATCAACAACCTATTCATCCGTGCTAATGTACTGGAGCTTCAAGGCTTCTCTCTGTACCATGTCATGGATGAAATGATAGCGGATCTCTATGTGCTTCGACCTATCATGGAATAAAGGATTCTCTGTCATCTTTATGCAGCTTTGGTTGTCACATAAGATCATGGTTGCTTCCATCTCTAGGTCAAATAGACCGGGAAACAACTTTCGAAGCCATATAGCTTTGCAGCTAGAAGAAAATGCAACAATGTACTCTGCTTCCACTATGCTAAGAGCAATATTGGATTTCTTCCTACTCTTCCATGAGATCATGGTTGATCCCAAACTGAAATAACATCCGGAAGTGATTTTTCTATCAACAATGCTTCTTGCCCAATCTGAATCAGTGTATCCACTCAATGTGAAATTATGATCTCCATCATAGCTGAGACCATAATCTAATGTACCTTTAAGGTACCTCATCACATGTTTTGCAGCCACTAGGTGAACACGTCTGGGATCTACCAGAAACTGACTCAAGGTTTTCATGGAAAAACAAATGTTTGGTCTGATGCTCGTTAGGTACATCAATGATCCAATAATTTGTCTGTACAGTGTGGCATCAATCAAATCTGACAAAGTATCGACCAATAGCTTCAACTTTGCTTCCATGGGTGTATTCATGGGTTTGCATTCCAGCATGTCGAATCTTTTTAAGATCTCGACCGTGTACTTCCCTTGGTTAAGGAAGATCCTATCTGGACTCTGCCATACCTCAAGACCTAAGAAATAATTCATTAGGCCAAGGTATTTCATTTCAAATTCAGAGGAAAGTCTCCTTTTACATTCAGTGATGAGATTTTTTTCTCTAGTTAAGAATAAGTCATCCACATATAGCAGTAAGATTACTGGCTCATTATCCATAATTTTGAAGTAGAGATTTGAATCTACTTTACTCTTGGTAAAGCCTAAGCTCGTCAAGAAACTGTCTATATGGCCATACCAAGATCTAGGAGCTTGCTTCAATCCATATAAGGATTTCTTCAATCTGCATACATGAGACTTTCTGTCTTCAACCTCAAATCCTTGAGGTTGCTCTATATACACTTCCTCTTCGATGACACTATTTAGGAAAGTTGTGTTCACGTCCATCTAGTGTAGCTTCCACTTCATCTTAGCTGCAAGAGCTATGATGGTCCTGATTGAAGTGTATATGGCCACATGAGCGAATGTCTCTTCATATTCAATGCCTTCCTTATGAGAAAAGCCACGAGCGAAAAATATTGCATTATACTTCTCAATACTTCCATTAGCAGCATGTTTTATTTTGAAGAGCCTTTTGTAGGATACCCCATCTTTATTCTTTCGGTCTGGGAACTATTTCCCATACTTCATTCTTCATTATGGATTGGTATTCCTCTATCATGGCATCTGCCCATTATTTCCTCTGAATGGCTTCTTCAAAGCAGGTAGGCTTCTTTTCTAGGAGGTCACACATCAAAGCCGTATAACTGGAGAATGGCTTTGGTATTTTCACATGTCTTGTAGTTCCTTGGGGAACACCGTACTTCTCTCCATATTGAATAAGCTCTCTAGACCAAGATGTCTTTATTTTATGGAGGATCATCATCTGAGGAGGTTCTTGCACTTCTACTATGTCATGGTCTTCTAGATTTCCTCATTAGGTTCTGCAGCTCTGGGAACCTCCCTCATGGGGATTACGGGTTCCTCTTCACATACCTCTTCAAGCTGGCATATTTTAGATTTCTTGAGTGCTGCATATTCACAAAGGTCACATCCCTGCTAATATCAATGTGATGTTGACCCGGTATATAGATTCTGAAGGTCTTGGAGACCTTATAATATCCCACAAATATTCCCTTCTTTCCTGAAGGGTCCAACTTACTTCTCTTTTCTTTAGGTATATGAATAAACACTAGACAACCAAATATGGATTACCTTTGGCTTCTTTCCGGTGAACATCTCTTACGATGTCTTGAGCCCAAGTGTGCTACGAGATAATCAGTTTTGCACATAAACATCCGCCATTGCTGCTTCTGCCCATAAGCACATAGGAATATCTTGATCTTCATAGCTTCCAGCATGATTTTGTTCTTCCGTTCAGCTACATTGTTTTGTTGTGGATTATAGGGAGTAGTGAGTTCCCTCTTGATTCCCACATCTTTGCAGAAGTTCACAAATTATTTTGAGGTATATTCTCCTCCATTATCTGAACCAAGTATCTTAATATTCCTTTCAGAAAGATTCTCTATCAAGGCTTGAATTTCTTGACCTTGCTGAACACTTCAAATATATTCAGGTCTTACGAGAATAATCATCAATGAATGATACATAGTATACATACCCACTAATGGAGGACGATGACGTTGGGCCACACACATCTGAATGAATGAGCTCTAGGACTCCTTTTCTCTTGCTGTACTGCTTCGAAAAAGGGTTCTTGATATTCTTCCCTTGTGCACATCAATTGCATATGCCTTTATGGTCACCTTTGAGTTCTGGTAAATCTGTGATCACTTTGCATATGTATGGTAGCACCTTGTAGTTGAAGTGAGCTAATCTTCTATGCCAATATTCTTCAATGGCGTGGGTCATGGCAGCTTTTGAGTGACCCTTTAGCTTATGCAAGCTACCTTCTTCTCTTCCAATGATGATGGCTTCATCTATGGTCTCTTCTTTATCACGTTGCCTTCTACAACCTTCACTATAGCTTCCTCAGGGTTATTACATGTGACCTAGAGCAAGGTCAACAAAACAACAAGCAAGAGTAATATCCCTCTGATAATATAAAGCAATAACATGAACAATCATCCTAGTATCTCCTTTAGAGCTATCACTTATAATTTATCTGAAGCAAAGATTAAAGGTAAGGAATACAATACAAAATGAGGTCAACACTCCCATAGTGTCGTGACCAAGCATTCTTCCATGGCAACCTGAAACTAACACACAAGGTCTCTCCTAGAGGAGATGTTAGTTGTATCAGGAAAAGCATATACCTCTACATGCTTACATGCTATCAGGTATAATACTTTACAAAGATTGTTATCTCAACTATAGTCATCAATTTGTCATGTGTACCTTTGAATCTTATCAACTTGATTTAATCAAACCTGGAGCCTTGTCTTCAGGAATGAGTGCTTTCTTTTCTTTCAAGTCTCCTTCACTCAAGTGACGAGTGCTTTCTTCAACTTGTCTTTTGTACTGAGACAATATGTTATCTTGACAAAAGGTTAGGTTAGAGGATAATCTCTATGATCAAATTTTAATCCTTCTAATAATTTGATCATAGATTCAACATGCAACACTAATAATGTCATGGGAAATAGATGCATATTAGAATAATCACACCTGGGTTGCATCATTCCTCTGAATGTGTTGGATCTTGAGATCCTTTTGGATCTATGGCAAGAGATCCCTTCTCATGCAAATACTCTTTAGGGTTTAACCATTAAACATATGTGAGTACATACCTCTAATGACATTTGTAGGTAGTGGCTCCATCTGGTAGCAGCGATAATCATTACCAACTCTTAAGAAAACTTTAATGGTGATTGCAACTGGTCTTATGGATGCAACTACAACTGATGCTGCAACTGCAATTGCAACTGGTTCTGAAACTACAACTACAACTTAGGGTTTTATGAGGAAACCCTAATTTTTCAAACTTCAAATTTTGAAATTCTGATCCAGGGAATGGATGTGCTGGGCTGAGGCGAGTATGCTGGTGTAGTCAGAATTTTGAAAATCCAACTTTTACTCCCTCAAACTTGATCTGCGGATTTCTGGATTGGTGCTTCTGGTTTTTCTGGTACTTCTGGTACTCTGGTACTTGTGGTACTTGTGGTACTCTGGTTTTCTAGTTTTTTGGTACTTTGTGAAACTAGGGTTTCACTTTCTGGGAGATCTAGCCACTAAAAATGTGCACTGAAGGTGCCAAAATGATCCTTGGGGGAGGGCACAACTTTCTAGGTGGTTTTGGAGTTGAAAAGATTCACTTTTTCAAAACCCTAATTTTTAGGTACAGTAACAATGACATTTTTCCTCTTGCGAAATATGCTTCCTTCAGGTTGGCTCTAATACCATGTTAATGTTTATGCCATTATTATAGTTCTTTGCATTTCAATAGATAATAGCAACATAAGAACAAGATCACTGAGAAATACACATCCGCAAGAGACACAACATTTATCCTAGGAAACCCTCTAGGGGAAGAAAACCCAACAAAACTTCCTTAATATAAATAGCCAATATAATGCCAAGAGATCTTATGCTAAAATAGAAAGTCCTCTCCCAAGATATGCGCCACTCTCTCTCTCCTTTTTTGGTAACAGATCAGAACTTGTCTCTCAAACTGAGCAAGTGAGTTGTGTTCAAATGAGGTGCTAGCCTCCTTTATTTATACAAGTTTTGGCACGTGTGAAGTGTCTCTTCACTAGCAGGGATGGCTTCTTCATCTGGGTGGGTAGACCCACCTTTATTATATTTCTGGGTCTTCTTATTAACTGCTGAGGCCGACTTCTTATTCTGCCTATTATAATTGTCTGTTGACAAATCCACAAAAGGGGATTTGGTCCTATTACAATATCTGACATGATCAATCTACAATGGGGATTGCTCCTATAAATAAAATATCAATAATAATAAGAATACTCTTTACGGTTACATTATTTCAACAATGAATTTCATGGATATGATCTACATTTTCCAAGAGGAACAAGTCACACAAGAACAGATCAATGAAGCCAAAATACATGGATAAAGAGAGGGGATACTCCGAGCCTTGAATCAATTAACAGATGATCAGGAGGAGGGAATATTTTACCTACACTAGAAGGAATAAAGATTCATCCCCTCCATCACAACTTTACACTCCTCTTCCATCAATAGAGAAGGTGGCCCCACCACCTCCACCTCTAGTACATGAGTTGATTCCTAAGCCAACTCCCACATACGAGATTTAGTTGAATATAGATGTTGCAAGAATGTTTGGAAAACTAAATATGATGGTCGCAGTGACAGATATGTGCAATATCCCTTCCGTGAAAAGGGAAATCTTGAATATATTACAAGTATCAACAGAGAAGGAAGACCCTCTTATCATCTTGAAAACTATGTATATCGATCGACAAAGAGACAATAATCCTCCTTTCTATATTTCATTAGGTATGAATGGCCTATGATTGAACAACTACATGCTTGATTATGGGGCCTCAAATGTTATGTCATTGAACGTGATGGGAAAACTTGGTTTGAAGACAACCCAACCCTATGGTAATGAATTTGGTATTGATTCTAAAAGGGTCAAGGTTTATTGGTTATTTGACTACATTGAGGTCTTTCTGATTGATTTTCCACATATCAACATCCCCATGGACATAGTAGTGATCGATGTTTTGGATGCCTGGGGGATTCTCTTGTCGAGGAGTTGGTCTACTACACTTGGGGGTTTACTTAGCATGGACCTTACCAAAGAACACATCCCCATGGGAGATGGAACCTTTGAGATATTATACAGTCGAGAGAGAGATGATAGGCATGTGATGGATCCTAATGGTCCTTATTGCATCAGTGAATGCGATTATGATGTGCCTCCATAGGTTATTGATTATGATCCATCTGAGTTTCATTTTATGCAGGAAGACTCCATAGATATGCTCCTCCCAAGGACAGATGAATAAAAAGAAAAAATTGCAAGGTACCATCGGTAAGAGCTAGGGTCTATCCAGATTTTGAAGAAAGAAGATGAAGAATTTGAAGAAGCCATCGAAGGGATGGTCAACACAGAGCCTCCTTCATATCCATACATTGAGGATATGCCTTCAATCAATTTTAGTGATGAAAATATTGCACTCATGTGGGACAAGAGAAAGAGAAAACCCATGTATGACTAGAGAAATGACAACTCATGACTTGGCCCTTACATCATCAAGAATAAGTCCGATAAATAAAAGTATTATGTGATAGACTTAGACGGAAGAAATATTCCATTACTAGTGGATGGATATCTTCTCCAACCTTAAGTCTAGGTAACATGACTTCTTTAGGTATGTTGGCCCTTGGTTATGGAAGTAAGAGAAGATTAAGGCAAAAAAGATGAAATGGAACTGCACGGAAGACGAGTGACTGATATTGGGTCAAAGTGAGAAGAAGAGCATAAAAGACAGATCGAAGTAAGAGAAAGAAATTCATTGGATGAGGAGATCAAGGAAGATAGATCAGCAAGGAGGACGGATTATGGACAACTCACAAAGAAGAAAAAGCCATTGGTAGATGCTTTGGAGCACATCGCAGAAACAGAAGGACAACGAAACATAGAAGGACTAGGAGTCAAACTACCTTTTATTGAACAACCAATCAAAATCAAGAAAGTTAATATTGGAATAGAGAAAGCACCTAATCTTTCTAATGTTGGATATTACTAGGACGATGCTACTGCCGATAAGATCAGAAAGTTACTGCACGAATATCAGGACTTGTTTCCAACCAAGTTCACTGATATGAAGGGCATTAAAGGGCCCATGGGAGAAATGAAGATTCCCTTGAAGCTAGATACAAGGCCAGTTAAACAATACCTTATAGATTGAATCCTAAATATAAGGAGAAAGTGAAGATTGAACTAGATATAATGCTGGAAGAAGGAATCATAGAACCTATTGAAGAGTCAGAATGGATTATCCCTATGGTGGTACAGGATAAGAAGACCAGAGAAATCAAGATCTGTGTAGATATCAGGAAGCTGAATGATGGTTGTTTGCATGACCCATTACCTACACCATTTACTGAAGAATTGTTAGATAACATGGGAGGATAGGAGGTCTACTCCTTCATTGATGGATTTTTAGGATACCATCATATTAGGATTGCCAAGGAAGATCGTCACAAGACCACATTTTCCACAGAATGTAGGGGATCCTACCAGTATACAATGATTTCATTTAGATTGAAGAATGCGCCAACCATATTTTCTAGGGTGGTGGTCGAAGCATTCAAGGAGTTTTTACATAAATTTCTGGAAGCATATTTTGAAGATTGGATTGTTTTTAGTTTGTTGCAAAATCATATTGAATGCTTAAGACTAATGTTGGATAAGTGCAGGCAATGCCAGATTTCCCCGAACCTGAAGAAGTGCATCTTCTTTTCACCCTTTGGAGTGCTGCTAGGCCATATTGTGTGTAAGCAGGGATTATTGGTAGATCCATCTAAGATTGCGATTATAGTTGATTTCCCCCCTCCTACTTCAGTCAAATAGATGCACACTGCGCTAGGACATATTGGATACTACAGGAAGTTCATTAAAGGCTATGCACATATCACAACACCCATTGAGAAGATTTTGAAGAAAGACTATCAGTTTCATTGGATAGAAGAATGCCAACAGAGCTTCGACACACTGAAACAGAAAATGGTTGTTGCGCCTATTCTAGTTTTCCCAGATTGGAGCACGGAATTTCACGTGTATGTTGATGCATCTTCTATCGCATTAGGAGCAGTTCTAGAACAAACAGGAACTGGCGACATTGACCACCTGTTAGCCTTTTCTATCAGGAAGCTATCAATAGTTGAGATTAATTACACCACTACTAAGAGAGAAGGGTTAGCCATGGTGTATGTGTTGCAGAAGTTTCACCACTACTTGTTGGGAGGACACTTTAAAATGTTTACTGATCACTCTGCGCTGAAATACCTAGTCAAAAAGCCAATGTTGGGGAGAAGAATATGCATATGGCTTCTGCTGTTTCAAGAATATGATTTCATGATCGTGGTTAAGCCAGGGAAAATGAACAAAGGCCCTGACCACTTTTCGAGGTTGGAACATGGCGAGGAACCTACCAGTTTGGAGTATACACTACTAGATGCAAAATTGTTGGCCATTAGAAATATTGATGATCACTTTGTCTAGATAGTCCAGTTCCTATCAACATGAATGGCACCTAGTGAATATACAATCACCTAGAAGAAACAACTAGTAGTGCGCGCTGCAGATTTTTCACTTATAGTTGGCCAACTATATAAGATGGGACTTGATTAGATCCTAAGGAGATGTGTCATGGAAATAGAAAGATAATTTATTTTAGCAGAAGCTCACGAAGGCATCACAGGACGACATTACGCAAGAAAAGAAACAACGCAAAAGGTTCTTAGATTTGGCCTCTGGTGGCCTACTTTACATAGAGATGCTAAAGACTACTACAAAGCCTGTGATGTATGCCAAAGAGTTGGGAAATTGTCTAGAAGAGATGACATTCCATTAACACCCTAGATAAGCTTACAATCATTTGAGAAATGGGCCATTGAATTTGTGGGACCTATAAAACCACAAGGAAAGTGCACAGGAGCTAGATACATCATCACTGCGACAAAGTATTTGACCAGATGGGCAGAAGCAAGAGTAGTTAAGGATTGTAGTGCAACTATAGCTGCACATTTCATATTTGATGATATCATAACTAGGTTTGGGTGCCCAAAGATCCTCATGAGTGATCAAGGTACACATTTTATTAATAAGACTATTGAAGCCTTGACTCAGGAATTTGAAGTTCACCATCAGAAGAGCCCTCCTTACCACCCAAAAGTGAACGGGACGGTCGAATATTTCAACAAGATATTGTAGACAACACTGACGAAGATTTGTAGTGTGAACATGGATGACTAGGATTTAAGAGTACCAACAGTATTATGGGCCTATAGAACCACTTGTAAGAACATGACAATGTAGACCCCCTTCAAGCTAGTTTATGGTCTAGAAGCAGTTGTCCTAATGTAATAATTGGTCCCTATCTTAATAATTGCAGCCTTTATAGATATGGATGACACTGGCACTGTCCAAGAGAGGCTTGCGCAATTGGTCAAACTAGAGGAAGACCGATTTATTGCAGGATTCCATCAATAAGTCCAAAAGGAACGAGAAGGCCTACCATGATAGGAATATCAAGAAGAAAGCATTCAATCAAGGATATTTGGTATTGGTATATGATAGCAAGTTCATGAAGCATCCAGGAAAGTTAATAACACATTGGATGGGGTTGTATGAGGTTGCCTATGTCATGGAAAGAGGAGCTACGCAGTTGAATACTTTGAATGGAGAATGGAAGGAAGGATTGGTGAATGGGAGCCGGTTGAAATTGTGTTATGACAACCCAATGCCTCACAGATCTCAGTAAAAATGGAAGGAGAAAGGGTCTAGGTACTAGGTGCAGTTGAAACTGGGTACCAAACATAGAAAATATAGCCTGCACATAGTGGGGAGGAACAGAGTAGAAAGTATAGACTATGTTGCACGGTTTGCAACTAAAGAAAAGTAGAAGGATCAGATAAGAGTGCCTTGAGATGAGTCACAGGTGAGTGTTGGGAGCCTATTGACCCTTGGTTATGGAAGTAAGTGAAGATTAAGGAAGAAAAGATGAAATGTGAACTGCGTGGAAGACCAATGAATGATACTGGGTCGAAGTGAGCAGAAGAGCAGAAAAGACAGAGCGAAGTAAGAGAAAGAAATTCGTTGGATGAGGACATCAAGGAAGATAGATCAACAAGGAAGACAGATCATGGACAACTCAGAAAGTGGAAAAATCCACTGGTAGATGCTTTGGAGCACCTTACAGGAAAGAAGGAAAGACAGGTTGGCGAAGCCCTAAAAAGTGGGTCAAGTTGACCTAGGGTTTTAGACACATAGGGTTTAGGTATCTAGGGTTTTGACACCTAGGATTTTGCCTAAGGCTATTGATGAGATATTGTAATGTGTAAATAAAGGTCAAGAGGACTTGGATGATGGGTTTTTTTTGTTGGTGTTGTCGTTGTTGGTTCATTGATGTGATGATGAGTGATTGTTGCTATTATTGAGAGGGAAGTATTGTGTTGAGAGAGCATTCTATATTGTAAGATATTCAGCTGGGTGCGAAGATCAACCCTACAGTTGGGTGTGCGAGGAAGGGAGAAAGAGAGAAAGAGAGAAGATCTGCTAGCTAAGAGCACATATAGGACTGTATGATTTCACTTAATATATTATAAAGCATAGTTTTGTGGACGTAGCCCTAGGGAGAGGGTGAACCACATACATATTGTTGTTGTGTGTGATTGGTGTTGTGTTCTTTAGCCCTTTGATATATGGTTGTTACATTATTGTGTTAGATATGAAACATAAATGTGCGAAGTAGGTCTAAGTTGGTTATTGATATCTAGATGTTGTGTTGTTGTTGTATTGGATCCACTTTATGTTTCCTCTGGTTGTAGACATATGTATCTTAAAACCCCCTATAGCTACTTCGGGTGAGACTGCATCTGCTTCGCAGGTGTTTCTGGAAGGGCCAATTGTTAGGGCTTGTTGGTGCGCCATTAGAGCTGAACCCTGGGTCTGCCGCTGTGCCAACAAGGGCCCATGCCCTAGGTAAGTAGGTAGGTTGTATTGCTTTCCTTGCATATGCATATTGATTTCTCATATTAGTTTAGATGCATTACATACTTCAGTTTTCTCTACTTGCATATTGATTTCACGATTAGTTTAGAAATTTAAAAAAAAATGATAAAATTTTCTTTTCTAGATTAGTTGTCATTTGGATTTCTATGTATATGGACGAAGGGTGATAGAACCACCCTATACTTGATGGTTTTTGTTTCAGTGTAGGAACAGGTCTACTAGGATATGTTTCGGTTCTCATGCACTCTATGACAAGTACATGTCCCCAAGTAGGAGCCAGATGATATCCCCATTTTTTGGGATGACTAAGGAGATCGTGTCTCAAGGCCCTTAGGTTGTAGAAATGGAGTGTTGAGAGACTATATGACCAACAATGTCCACTTGGACATAAAAAATCCCGCTCCCTCACCACTTTTGATCAATTTGTCAGCACATCCACCACACCAACTAGATTCCAAAAGGCACTGGGATTTTCTCCATGAGGTACAAGTCAGGTATTATGGTGAGTGTCATTTCAATATTTGAGGCATTTTGAGTATGTTGTAATTTAGAATACTTCATGACATATGCTTGGACATTATTCCTTTTTCCCTGTTTCACCTTGGTGGTTGACATTGTGCTCTAGTAAGTGGTCTTCCTTGAGAATGGGTTTGCTACTAGGAACTCCCTTGAAGAGCCATCATACCGTTCCTAGACATACTTACCGCTTTCCATCACCTAAACCCCCCCATTTCCTTGTTTCTTGGGATTTTAGGTATTGACCCAAGAAGGGGTTGTCCCTCATTTCATGGGAAGAAAGGGTTGAAGGCCTAGAGGGATTGATGTTGGCTAAAAAGGTAAAAGCCTATATATAGACCTTCCATATGCTTTGCCCAGGGTTCCCTTGAGAAAGAAATGAAACACTTCTCTATAAGAAAAGGAGGACCCATAAGAATAAATGATAGTGAATGATTAGAGGATTAGTTGGAGGATAGGAGGTCTCATCATGAGCCGACCTATCATGATCATGGTATCTAGTGGTATGAAATTATAATCATCTGACCACCAATCTAGGGTAGTGGCTCTCATTTACACAACTAAGAGAAATGGGGTCTCATCACGAGCCAACCTTCTCATTTCCATAAGGTATTTTTGAGTGAAAATATCATTATTTGGACACCATGCCAAGACAATGGCCTTGAAACCATCCTTTAAAGAATGAAAAAAACAAAGAATGGAAAGAGGATGGGATTGGAAAAAGTGCATTGCAAACGAAGGTGCCAAACACCCTTTACAAAGGCACCCATGAATGAGACACTACAACCCCTTGTATGCCATGAACCCCATGCCCAGTGAGTATTGATCCATAACCACTTCATCTACTTAACATGGATTAGAGAGGGATCACTTGGTAAACACTTCTTGATCTAGGGAAATATATACCCAATAGGACACCTCATCAACCCTCCCATATCCAAGTTTGGTAAGTTGCATAATGTCTTTGAGGACTTGCTTGTTTGAACGAGTAATCTTTGATGCACATGCTTAGGTGGCTTATTTATTTATTTTATTTACTCACCATGATATTTTGACTTGCAATCCTTGGAGGGTGTACTTATTTGTCTTTGTAGGACCTAACTGGTGGACAATTTTCAAAGAACAAGCCTAGCTTGGGATTCCATGGGGCTTGAAGCCTACATGTTGGTTTCCAAGCGACTACATGCCAGATTATAGAGACATACCTTTGGAGGCCTAGAAGACATCATATATGACTTTAACTATCCCTTACATGCCAAAAATGTTTCCTAGGAGAGGAAAAACATAACCTTTGGAGGCTTGATGTCACCTAGAGGGATAAGGTTTAGTGGTGAAGGTGTTGTTTGATGACATGTGGCACATTTTGAAGGAAGGAAGCTTCAGGACCATAAAGAGAGACTTGGATAAGTGAAAAGTGGTTTTTGGAGTCTCAACCATGCATCTACTACCCCAACGAGTTTTTCAAAGTGCTCGTTATCGCACAATTTGTAGGTTGGGAAAATCCCGACCCAACCAAAAAAACAAGGGCTATAACTATGAGAAAATACACCCTTACCTCAATGTAGGTCCCACACTTGGAGGAGACTAAGGTCACTCCTGGGAGGTGATCCTGAATACCCTAGGGGAAAATTTAAGAGAAGGGTAAGGAAGATGGAAATGCCCCTAGAGGTCAAAAAACTAAGTGGAAGAGGAGGGGAAGGAAGATGACTTGTATACCAAGGAAATTTTCCCCAAACGTATAGTGCTTTGTTGGATGATTACACTTTCTTGAGACACAAGAGAAACAAGTTGTCATGTCCCCTTCTGAGTGACCATAGAACTTGGACGCAATAGCCTATGTGATTCCTATAGGCTATAGTCCGTAAGAAGAGAATTAATTAATTATTTAATGTCCTAAGGGGAAAAGTTCCTAAAAAATTGACATTAGATAATTAAAAAGGGGGAAAAAGGGAAAAAACACCTAAAGTGACTTAGTAAGAATATGAAATGTCACTTAAATTGATTAAAAGGTAAAAGGGTCGAAAAAGAGTTTATGAAGAAATAAAAGGGAAAAAAGGAGGGCATCCTCTCTCATTCTAGCATTAACATTTTCTAAATTCTCATTGAGAGAGATCATTGTGGCTTTGGAACTCTTGGGATGAAAACCCTAGGATAAAATTTCATGGATTGACTTCGGTGGTGAGACCATCCACACTATTTAGTCATTTCTGGAGGAGATCTCGTAGATTTATTCAATACATTTCATTTCTAGACAAAGATTCCTTCCTTTGCAGTGAGTTTCTTATTGTGTTTGAGTTTTCTAGAGGAGGCAACAAGCTATTTTCATAAAGGGGGGGTTTAATATGATTTGAAGACAAAGTTTAATACATAAAATCATGGGGAAACCTATTTACATATGCATTCTTTGAATCTGAGTGCTTCTAGACTCTTGAGGAGGATCTAATAGGGTGAAAAGATTGTGTATTTGGAGGCTAGAGGGAGAATATGGAGTGATTGGTACGAATTTGTGTGTGGGAAGCAAGAAAACTCAGTGTTGGGCACATTCTTGTTGGAGTTCAAATATTAGATTGGTTGAGTCTTTTCACCATTGGGTCGAATCTCCACTCTGAGCTGAGATTTTATTGGATCTGGGGCGATTTTATGGTGTGAGAAAGGCATGCATCAGATGGGTCGAATTTCTTGAAACTCCAAGTGCTAAGGGATGCGATGTTATTATTGGTTTACTCTATTATTCTTGTGGTTGTTTGTTGTTTGTAGATTGGAATCAATTGCATGCTTTCTTATTGAGGACGAGTTCACATTGTTGGTTGTTGAGTTAGCATTTTTATTACAAAAATGCCAATCTAGTCCATAGGTTTGTATATTTTCATGTTTTTGTTGTACAATTTCCTTCAGTTATAGAAGATCTTTTATGAACAGTCCATTGTTTAACCTCTATTTATATTTTCCTTGGAAATAAATGTAAAGACACATGCATTGTTGTTATTTACAATTTTTGAGTAATAATTTATGAGTACAGTTTGTCCACTCTATCCTCCATTTTTTGCTAAGTGACCAAACTGTTAAGGGTGATTAAATGACTTGCATACCATCTGTTTGATTAAAGGTTCCTGATAACAAGATAAATGAAAGACTAAAAAGTTTTTAGCATAGTACATTACAGCGATATCAGAACCCTCTTTCCTGCTAGCCTGAAGAGGGGTTTTGTTGATCATGAGAGGTGAAGACAATATATTTCTCGATGTCACATACATAAGTGGAAGGCATGGAGGAGCAATTTTGTTTTTTTTTGAAGAAGAAGTAAGGGAAAATCAACCAGAGGTTGGATAAATGGAAAACATGGGTGATGCCAATGAGGAAAGGGGAATGAAAATATTAGAGAGTTTAGTAGTTGGACAACAACAACTTACCCAACTTATAACTTAGTCACTTGCCAATCAAACCAATCAGAATCATGGGAGTAACAATGGAGCAGGGGGGTCCAATGTGAATAATGGAGTTGACAACAATAATGAAATTCCCATACTTAACAATACCGTGGTTCCTATGCATATTGGTGCTAGGGCGACTAGCAGAACAGTCCCTAGACCTCTTTTACCCAATTTTTTGGGAAGCTAACAGACGGAAAATCAAGGGCAGGAAGTTACAGGTGAAAAATTTCAATACTATCTGAGAGAATATCAATCCCTAAGTGATGAGTTCCATGCATCCATGTCACTTCAATACTTTTGCACAATCAAATACATGAATATACCAAGGGATCATAACAAGGAGAAATAGAACAAGGATACAGAACGAGAGATGGGGAAGATATCCATTCCTTACTTCGATGGGTATAATAAGAGCACAAACAGGGCATGGGTACAAAATCTAGATACATACTTCTAGCTCAATCCTATGACCGAGGCCAAAGCAATCAAATTCGCTACTCTGCACCTTGATGAAGAATCTCACGAGTGGTGGTACCATGGGTTGGTCACACTAGGACATGCAACTATCACCTCCTATTTGGAATTCACTCAGAATTTAATGGAGAGGTTTCATAAAAAGGACCCAAAGCTACATTTCAGAGAGTTATCACAACTCAAATAAGAAGGATCACCAGATGCTTACATCATAGAGTTTCAGAAGCTAGCAATGACAGTGTCAGATATATCGAAGCAGAGGCTTGTGATTTTGTTCATTGAGGAGTTGTTAGAACCACTTCGTGGTTGGATAAATAATTTAAAGCCTGAGACCTTGTAGGATTCTATTTTGAGGACAAGGTACATGGAGGACACAGTCCCTAAAACAAAAATTTTCTCCAAATCCTTTATTCCATAGAAAGGTAAGGACAAGAATCCTACCGGGAAGGAAGGTATGGGTAAGGAAAGGTTGGATAAGGCAACAAGAAATGAGCTAAGGAGAAAGAACCTTTGTTTCCATTGTAAAGATCCATGGGTACCAGGACACAGGTGTGAGGGGAAGGGTCAAGCCCATTATATTGAGGTACATTCATATTTCGATGAGGAGGGGGAAGAACATGAGGTTGTTGTTGAGCAGGGAAAAGAGTAGAAGGAGGAGACGTAGGAGAAGTATAGTGAGGAGGCCAAGGACGTTGTTATAGCCTCATTACCAGGTACCCCAAGATTCAGCACCTTCAGAGTTAGAGGAGTCATAAGGGGACAGGGATTCATGACCTTGATTGATGGTGGGGAAACCCACAACTTTATTAATGTAGCCTGGGTGGCTAGGAGACGAGTATCTATAGAGGACTTTGAGGGGTTCAAAGTAGCAGTGGCTGACATATTTAATGTGTCTTGCACAAATAAAATCTCTAGATTGACCTTGAAAATTGGTAACTACACCTTGAGAGAAGACTTTTATGTGGTACATGTGGTATATTCAAATGCAGTATTGGGAGTTCAGTGGCTTCAAACATTGGGGGACATTATCACAAACTACAAACAGTTGATCGTGAATTTCTTCACACCAAGAGGGAAATAGGTTGTACTTTGAGGCATGGAAAATAATTCTCCTAAAGTAGTATCAAACAAAAGGATGGAAGGCATATTCAGACATTGAGATATAGTATATACAACAAAGTGATTTATTACATCCCAGGAAGATGATGAAGGAAGAAGGAACTATCATGCAGAAATCCATGATTTATTGAGCAGACATGACAAGGTATTTGGGTAGATACCTCCAGGGATAACTCCCGACAAAGTTTTTGAGCACAACATCGAACTTGAAGAGGGGGCCAAACCAATGATCACCACCCCATATAGGCATCCCAATAAGTTCAAAGATGAAATAGAAAAATAAATCAAGGAATTGCTTGACATGGGGCACATAAGACCCAGTTTCAGTCCTTTCTCTTCTTCAGTGGTCTTGGTCAAGAAGAAGGACATGAAAATGTGGATGTGTATTGATTATCAAGCCTTAAATAAGAAAACAATAAAAAATAGGTACCCTATACCCAGGGTCAATGAGCTGCTAGATGAACTACATGGAGCAGTTTATTTCTCGAAGATTGATCTTCGATCCAGATATCATCAAATCAGAGTCCATGAGGAGGACATTCATAAAACCTCCTTTAGGTGCCATTATGGGCACTATGATTTCTTGGTCATTCTTTTTGGATTGACCAATGCACCTGTTACTTTCCAATCATTCATGAATCATATATTTAGGAAGCAGTTGCGAAAGTTCCTATTGGTATTTTTTGATGGTCTCATGATATATAGAAAGACCCGGGAGGAGCATTTGGTTCACTTGGAGGAGATTCTGAGCATTGTAGATGAGAATTCCTTATATGCAAAGGAATCTAAGTGTGAATTTGGTATGACAAAAATTCTCTACTTGGGGCACGTGGTTAGCGCATAGGGTCTGCAGGTTCATAGGGAGAAGATATAGGCTATTCTAGATTGGACACCACCCAAGAACATCACATATTTGCGAGGGTTCCTTGGGATCTGTTGTTACTATAATCATTTTGTGTAAGCATTCTCTCATTTGACTGCCCCTCTTACAGATATCATGAAGAAAGGGGATTTTTTTTGGACATAAGAGGCCCATAAGACCTTTGATAAGATGAAGGAAGTGATGAGTTCATGCCCTATTTTGGCACTTCCTGAATTTACTCAGCCCTTTGTGTTAGAGTGTGATGCATATGGTGTGGGAATAGGAGTTGTTTTGATGCAGCAAAATCATCCCATTGCATACGAGAGTAGGAATATCTCCCCCACAGAGAAAAATTATCCAATCTATGACAAGGCAATGCTTGCCATTATACATGCATCGACAAAGTTCAGAAAATACTTGGTAGGTGGGAAGTTTGTGGTCAAGACTGATCACAACATTTGAGATACTTTTTGGGGAAAAGGGATCTTAATGAAAGGCAACATAAATGGGTTAGTAAAGTGTATGGATATGAATTTGATATTGAGTATGTCAAAGGAAAGAACAATGCATGTTGTTGATGCTTTATCTATGAGACTTGAGATGTGCTCGTTATCAAAGATATCTGTGGATTGGAAATATGAGCTCTTGATGGAGTATTCCAAGAACAAATGTGCATGTGAGATGATGGATGGTAGTGTACAGGACAAAAAGTACATGGTGGTAGATGATATCATCTACTACAAAGTCCGCATATATTTGATTATGGAGTCCACATTAAAGGAGAAAATTATGAAATCCATGCATGAAACACCTTTAGCTAGGAATTCAGGGTATTTCAAGACATACAAGAAGATTGGAGATAGGTTCTCATGGAAGGGCCTCAAAGATGATATATTGTGACATGTGCGGGAGTGTCTGACTTGTCAGCAAAACAAGTTGAAGCATACCCGCCCTACAAGATTACTTCAGTCGCTTCCCATTCCATAGCAGAAATGGGAAAACATATCCATGGACTTTATCACAAGGTTTCTAAAGATGTAGGGAAGATATTTCATCTATGTGGTGGTCGATAGGATGACAAAATTTTCTCATTTATTTTCCATATCCTCTGAGTACAAGGCAAAACATGTAGCGAATTTATTCTTCAGGGAGATATTCAAGCTTCATGGGTTGCCGAAAAACATTGTTAGTGACAGGGACAATCAATTTTTGAGAGATTTTTGGAAGGATTTGTTCAAGCTAACAGGTACATAATTGAATCCCAGTACGAGTTACCACCCACAGACAGATGGAAAAACAAATATAGTGAACAAATGGCTAGAAGGGTATTTGTGTAACTATGTGAATGGGCGACAAAAGACACAGGTTAAGTGGTTTCACTTGGGTGAGCATTGTTATAACACCACTCATCATATGTCCATTGGAATGTCACCATTTAGAGAATTATATGGATATGATTCTCCATCCTTTTTAGACTTGACATTTGGGAATAGCAGGGCCCCCAAGGCCAAAGATTGGATTCAAGAGCCAAGACATTCTTAAGGCTCTTAAGGATAACTTACAGATTTCCCAAAACTAGAAGAAGATATATGTAGATAGGAACAAGTTAGAGCACACCTTCGAGGTAGGGGACTTTGTGTTTCTCAGGCTACAACCATATAGACAGTCTTCTCTGAAGAAGAGTAGTGCAGAAAAACTTAAGCCATGGTTTTACGAGGCTTACAGGGTGACCAAGAGAGTTGGTGAAGTGGCTTATGAGCTAGAGTTTCTAGAAGGGAGGAAGATACATAATGTGTTTCATGTCTCATGTCTCATGTCTCAAAAAGGCATTGGGAAAACACATCACGAATTCAACATAACTGCCTCCATTAGATGAGGAGGGACAACTAGTACTGGTTTTTGAGGAAGT
Source organism: Picea engelmannii (assembly GCA_009831015.1). Lineage (NCBI taxonomy): Eukaryota > Viridiplantae > Streptophyta > Pinopsida > Pinales > Pinaceae > Picea > Picea engelmannii. Next base: position 18,975 of record ML821978.1, read on the forward strand.
ATTGGAGGTTCGGGAAAATAATCTTCGGAACAGGGTAATCAAGGAATATCTGGTTAGATGGAGAGAATTTCCCACAAAATATTCCACTTGGGAAAGTGAACAAATTTTGCAACATTTGAATCTACAATTTCTTGGGGACAAGCAATCTTAGGAAGGGAGGACTATCATGTTCCCTTCTGAGTGATCATAAGACTTGGATGCAGTATCCTAGGTGATTCATGTAGGATATAGTCCGTAGGAAGGGAATTAATTAATTATTTAATGTTCTAAGGGGAAAAGTTCCTAACAAATTGACATTAGATAATTAAAAAGGGGGAAAAATGGAAAAAGTGCCTAAAGTGACTTAGGAAGAATATGAAATGTCACTTAGATTGATTAAAAGGTAAAAGGGTCACAAAAGAGTCAATGGAGAAATAAAAGGGAAAAAAGGAGGGCGCCCTCTCTCATTCTAACATTGACATTTTCTAAATTCTCATTGAGAGAGCTCATTGTGGCTTTGGAACTCTTGGGACGAAAACCCTAGGAGAAAATTTCAGGGATTGGCTTTGATGGTGAGACCATCCACCCTAGTTAGTCATTTCTGGAGGAGATCTCGTACATTTCTTCACTAAATTTCATTTCCAGACAGATATTTCTTCATTTGCAACGATTTTCTTATTGTGTTTAAGTTTTCTAGAGGATGCGACAAGCTATTTTCATAAAGGGGGGGGTTGAATATGCTTTGAAGACATAGTTTAATATAGAAAATCATGGGGAAAACCATTTACATCTGCATTCTATGAATCTGGGTGCTTCTGGAATCTTGAGGAAGATTGAATAGGGTGAAAATATTATTTCTTTGGAGGCTAGAGGGTGAATATGGAGTGATTGGTAGGAATTTGCATGTGGGTAGAAAGAAAACTTAGTGTTGCACGCATTCTTGTTGGAGTTCAAATATAGGATTGGTTGAGTCTTTTCACCATTTGGTCGAATCTCCACAATGAGATGATATTTTATTGGATCTGGGATGATTTTATGGTGTGGGAAAGGCATACATCAGATGGGTCAAATTTCTGGAAACTCCAAGTGCTAAGGGAGGAGATCGTATTGTTGGTTTGCTCTACTGTTCTTGTGGTTGTTTGTTATTTGAAGATTGGAATCAATTGTAGGCTTTCTTATTGAGGATGAGTTCACATTGTTGTCTGTCGAGTTAGCATTTTTATTACAACAACACCAATATAACCCACATGATTGTATATTTTCATGTGTTTGTTGTACAATTTCCTTCAAATATAGGAGATATTTTATGAACAATCCATTGTTTAACCTCTATTTGTATTTGCCTTGGAAAGAACTGTAAAGACACATGCACTATTGTTATTTACAATTTTTGAGTAATAATTTATGAGTACAATTTTTCCACTCTATCCTCCATTTGTTAATAAGTGACTAGAATGTTAAGGGTGATTAAAAGACTTGCATACCATCTGCTTGATTAAAGGTTCTTGATATCAAGATGAATGAAAAACTAGAAATTTTGTAGCATAGTACATTACACAAGAATATGTTGCAATATAATCAATTGGACAAGTAGGTTAAGCTTGTTGTGCCTAAATACAACTATTATCAATAATGTATATCAACAAAGAAATATATCTAAATCAGCGTGAAAAGGACAAGACTAGTTAACATTGTCATCAATGAAACTAGAAATTAATTATGAATCAAGTAAAGCACTTTCAGACTGAATTGACAAGGTTGTTATAAAGTAGATTTCTGTGGTAGTATGTAGCACTAATGGCCGTAGGAAAATATGGATAATATCATATAAATCAACTACTAAAATTTACAGATGATTCACCCAAAAGATGTGCCCTAATTGGTAGGTTAGGTGAGTGAAGTTAGGGAGAGTTTCTAGGGTTAGTTTGTGACATGTTAGTGGTTAGGGTTAGGGTTTTCTGCATCCAACTAGCTATAGGAAACAATTTAGTACAACAATGAGAATTTTTGGGAGAAAGGGGATGCCATAAGGGAGGAAGAGTCCCCAAGGCATCAATATTACTACCCCGAAGAGACAACTTTAAAACTTGAAAATTTCACGTTTACCAAGGCAACTGTAATGTCCCCAAGGCCGAGCTCT
>ML821978.1:31132-49812 GCA_009831015.1 Picea engelmannii
CATCTTGATTTTATAACTGGTTGTATAGTTTTGGACCTTTTGGAAATGATTTTTTGGTAATTTTGGTCTATGGGTGGACTCATAGCTGTTTGAAGATGCTGGATTCCTGTAACCATTTGTGGACAAAATTTTAGTGATAACAGATGCCCCCTGATGGATGAGTTTAGGAGCATACAAATAGCCGAAATTCATCAATGTTTCTTCTACTGAGAGTACCATTGTAAGGAAGAGCGATAGTGAGATTATCAAGAGTGACCCATTGGAAGGAGAAGGGAACCTGTAGGACCCAAACTTTCACAAGGTGTGTAAAATAAATTGTGTACAAATGAGGCCGACATGCCCCATGCTCATGTCATGTAACTCCAAAAAAGGGTGTTGTACAGTAACTAAAACTGTGTGTTGGTGTAGACAACTGCAGCGCCTTCGGGGGTGGTTTTGATAAAGGCAGAGGACAATTATGATGAGGAAAACAATCTGAACAGTAGGCAATGATACCTATAAGAAGCATCACAGATTCTGTGGGCATTGATAGCCTGACAAAGTTCAGAGGTCTTTGGCAGGTATAAAAAACAATGGCAATAGTTGCAAAGTAAGACCCACTGTAACATGAGAAAGTGTTGAAGTCGAATTTTATGGGGGTCAACAACGGTAGAGAGTAATGATGGTTCTCCCTGTGCCGTCCGAGACTCCTCATTGTAAAGGTAATGAAAGTCAAGATACTGTCACCCTTTTGGAAACTGTGTTGATGTCGACAAAAAGGGAGACGTAAATCTAAGAAGAAAAGGGCTTCGTGAAATCCATTAGGTGAGGTCAGGAACTGAGGAGGTACATGGATGAAGTCAAGATGCATCGAGACTCAAGAATACCCTTGGTTGGGGATATATGAAAAGTATAAGTGGTTGCAACCGTTCAACGAGGTCGAGTGTCAAGGGGACAACGAGACGCGGGTTAAGTTGTGCCAGAGGCGGGACAAAGTGAACAAACTTTGAGAGCAAAGGTAGGTGGCATGTGGGATACTCGGGGTTTATGGACGATGTCAACAGGAGTAGGTGATAAGGAATTCCCCAACCAAGGGTGACATGGGTTACATTTGCCAAGAAGTTTGTCGAAGATGATGACAAAAAGCTATGTAAAATGTTGGAAACAATGACTTAATTACAAAAAGAAATAAAAAATCAGTGGGGATGATAATAATGCAGATATAGAAATGGGTGCCCCAGTGTAAGATGGCTTGGCCGGAGGATGTCGCAAGTTGGTGTAAAAAACAAGTGGAGGGTTGGGGCCCCATAGGCGGGTTTCTGTATTAGGGAAATGTATGGAGGGCATTCTGAAGATGGGAAAACCGTTGGTGGATGAAATGAATGGTAAATGGTGCTGCAGGAGTGCAGTTAAAATAAAACCATGAGGAAGTTCCCTGGGAGTCCATTGGGTAGGCTAGAAAAATGAGGAGGAGTATGTGGCTGATTTGCGACATGATGTAATACTATCAGGACTCCCATCCCTAAAGGTTGAAAACAACATGAGTGTCAAAGTGCCAAAGGGGGATATGAATGGGACAACTCATGTGGGGGAGAATTCTACTGGGTGATAGTACCCATAATGAAGTGGATGTGACAGTACTGCAAAGTTGGATATAGGGACCCTAAAGACAAATTTCAGAGGGTGTGACTAGAGATGCAATTGAGATTCAGAGGGAATGATTACATGCCGGTGTTTATTATATACCTGAAGGCGCCGTGCTGGTGTGTGATGACCAATTACTTGCACACATAACAACCAAATACCCGACATGAACAATATATGAAGATAATTGAACATATAATCATTTATTTGATAACGTTGAACATGAGCATGCGTGCTTGGACAGGGTATGGAAAAAAAAAGGTTCCCCAGGGGCTTAGGATGAAAAATGTCCTGGGGACTGTCTTGATGTAGAGGACGGGGTGCTGATCCCATGGCTGAAGATGGATCAAAAAATGGACGTTCGGAGCTCCCAGAATGGAGTCTGGAAGTTTGGAAAAAAGGAATATATATAGCTATAGGGCCCATATTGCCACCTCATTTGTACCTGCTGTCAGAGTGATTGGACAAGAGATATTCAGAGGAGATTTGGAGATTCTGGGAGAACGAGGCAGCCAATTCAGGACCAATGAGCTTCAGGTTAGTTGTCTTATCATCCTGCATAGAAGTATGGTTTCTATTTTTGGGCAGGGCCGTACAAGAGGTTTTGTGGGTGTGGTCCCCCCAGTGCACGGGCGATCATAAAATATACACGCATGGGTGCGTGCCTGTTTTGTAGATATCCATGCATGGGGGTGCCCTAATGGGGGGAACGGACATGCATGGTATGTGTGCTTGTAAGCTAAATAGTTGCGCATGAGTGCGTAGTTGTGCAGTGAACATGCACGCTATGATGCACGCCTGTATATGCTACGCCAATGATGATTTCCTCGATGACTCCATTTTTTATGGAAATATCTATTTTGATGGTAGGGGAAATGTTGGCCATATTTCCTTCTTCAAAAGTGTTAGGGGAAGGGATGGGGTTGTTGAACCAGTCGATATACCTTGATGGGATAAAATCCTTGGTTTTGACTGCATATATGGGGTGTTGGTTATGAATCGTGAAGGTTTCCTGTGAAAGGAAGAGCGCTTTGTGGTGTAGCGCATCCCATGGGTAGTCGGGGGTGGTTAATTCCTTGAGTATGTCCTCATCACAATGGAATTGTCGGGAATACAAGGGATCTAAAAGAGTGATATCGGTGACTATCACCGTGTGGTTATCTTTTGGTGGTGAAGAAGCAGGAGGGATGACGCAATGAGATTGCGATGGTTTGTGTTGGGTCGCAAAAATACGACACTTTATTCATCTTTCATATACCATTTTTCACCTTTATTTCCATTTCATTCTTCCATAAAACCATTATTATCATCACTTTCATAAAAACATATGGGTTTACATTTCCATTTTCCAAATTATTTATTTTGAGTATTTTTAAGATAATTTGTGATTAACTACTAGAAAATTAACATATTTTCATTATATCTCAAAGTTGGATGAGTTTTGTGATGACTACARGCATATTTGAAGATTTTCACAAAGTCAAAAGTCACCACCTAGCTTCAAATTCGAATTTCATCTTCAAGCTTTGATTTGGAGATAATCATTCAAGCTAACTTCAAGGAGAAGATCATGGATAAAATATTTTATCTAAGATATTTGTGGAGGATTTGAAGGGATAGGTTGAGAGAAAAGTGGATCTGTAATTATGAGTTTTTTTTTAATCTTTATTCATGTATAAATAAGCGGGTTCTCTCCTCATTTGGAAGGAGGCCTCTCTCTAGAATAGAGAATAGAAGAATAGAGTGATTGAGATTTGATTCATAGTCTTGTAGTTTTGAGATAGTGATTTTCATTATTTGTCATGTATTGGATTGTTTTAATGCAATATTTTACTTTCTTATAGTGGTTTGTCGTTTACCTTTTTGTTGTGTGTTGTTGTAGATGTTTTTAAAATGCTTTCATTAGATTTAATTTACACACTTTCATGTTTTCATAGATTAATTCTAGATTTCATGCTTTCGTGTTAGATTAAGTTTTTGATTTCATAGTTAGATTATGTCTCATTTGATTTCGTAGATTCAGTTTTAGTCTCAAGTTTATGTAGCATCAGGATAGTTTCCTTTCATAGATTAGTTTCATATTTTGTGCTTTCTTAGATTTAGATTCAACGACAATAGTTTAACATGTTTCTTTTCAATCATTAGCATAGATTATAAATCCTCTTACCCTACATATATTTTTCGTACATCTTATAAGATTACGACTCCGTATTGATAATTTATGTTACAATTACTATCATATAATTCACTCGATAGTTCGCTCGTCATAAACCAAATATCGAGATACTGAGGGTTATAAATGGTAGTTGGGCATAAAATTTCCATGGGGAAATGAACAGGAGAATTGGGGGGATTTGGGGGTAAATCCTCATATAAGTCATCCAAGAACCATGGTGGAGTAGGGAGTGCTTCTGGCTCAAGAGAAATAATATGAAGAATCTCTAGTGATGGGTTAGCGTTAATCATCAATTCTGTAGGGGGTGTAGGAGTTTGAATGAGGGTCACTTGGCATTGCCTATATTCAATGATCATAGGACATTGATATGTGAAATGATTTAGGGATTTTCAAAGAGAGTAAGGGCATCTCATACGTTCATTGACTGAGGTTGTGATATAATGGATGACGGTGACAAGAGTTGGGGTGGGTGTTTGTTGAAAGCTTTGGCATACAACTGTTAGTGTTTGGCAGAATTGAGGTAACGCTGGACAATGGTGTGTGTAATGGCCATATTCTGAACAGATGGCACATGAAAATCTAGTTCACAATCCTTTGTTACTTGTGTTCTGTGAGATAACGACAATACTGGAGGAAGCGATGAGCGATAGTGGTGCTCGAGGGAGTTGGATGAGATTACGTAACTCGGGGAGAGATGGGCATTTGTTGGTGGGGTGTCCATCTTTCTCGCATAGTGCGCAAGGAGGTTGGACATGTGGGGGAAGTGGAGCTGTGGAATCCTTCTTCTTTTGCTTTCCCCCAGGTGTGGCAGGAGGGTTAGTGATTGGGGGTGTAGGGGGTATGGTGGGAGTGAGTATGGGAATTTGCATTGGGATTCCTTCTATTTGGGGAGGGAGGGATGGTTGAGGAACCATCTTAGGTGGATGTAAATACCAAACTAGGATTTCCATTACCATATTAGGAAGGGTAAGCGTTGCAGGGACCTAGAAAGCTTGTACACTTGGTGGGGGGTAAAATAAAGGGATTTGAGTAATGGCTTAGGGAATTGTCTCCCAAACTGCGATATGGCCTTAGGGTGAGGTGAAATTGTGAGCTAGTGGAGTCGATGAGTTCGTAGGAGATTCTTGAGGGAGGAACTCTGCGACTAGTGGGACGTCAGATATGAGAAGCCTCACTGGGAGGAAGGGTATCCTCAATGTCAGTTCCTTTGGATGAGACGACACATACCTGATTGGAAGGATGAATGAGTGGTGGTGCACCATGGTAAGTTGCTAACAAGGATGGGTCTTTGAAAATTCCAGGCCCCATCTCGATGAGTGGGTACGCCTCAGGATTAGTGTGGACGAGAGGGAGAATGTTATCGATGTTGACAGAAGGGTTAGGATCATAATGTGAAACTTGATAAATGGTAATGATCCTCCCATTATGGGAGAACATCATGGTTCGAAAGACGGAAGAGGAAACTGCCTTCATAACATACATGTAGCTACGATCGAACAAGATATTTTAATCGAGTAGGGCATCGATAACTTCAATGTCAATTAGAATGGTCTTGCCCCTGAGTTCTAAAAGGACATTTTGGAAGAGCCCTTCGGGAGAAGATGGTCATCCGTCATAATCTCGTAAGGTGATGGAAGATGGTATAAGCTCAGGGGAACCAAGTTTCTTCCATACAGACTTGGACATGATGCATGTGGATGCCCCTTCATCGATGATGCACTGATGAACTGTAATGTTCTGAATTTTAACGGGGATTTGAAAAGTGATGAGAGTGGGGAGGCAAGGTTCTCCACTGTCAAGATCAAATGTGATGAGTTGAGTATCTGTAGGGTCGACTGCCCCCAAGGTGGAAAGTAATGACTTTCGCTAAGTGGGACAAGTTTGAAGTACTTCTAAGACTGACATGGCAGCTAGGGATTGTGCCAAGTCATCGACCAAACTGTAGTTATGAGCCAGCCTAGCCTGAGGGTTGTGGACATTCCTGTGTAATGGGATGTGAGGGATACAAAGAGGTGTTTCCATGTTAGGGTAAGGGATCATCAAAGGGGATCTCGTTGGTTGTGGGATTGTTTCTGGGGGAATGGGAAGAGACTCAGAGGGTGCACGGTATTGACAACTACGTGTTTGTAGAAGGACTTCTTCCTCACTAGTGAGGAGGATAGTATGATCTATGGGGTTGCTTGGATTGAGATATTGTCCCAACATCAATCCCTCTAGGCCTTCAACCCCATTCTTCCCATAGAATGAGGGACAACCCCTTCTTGGGTCAATACACCATAAAATCCTAAGAGATAAGGAAATGTGGGGAAATAATGATGGAGAGTGGTAAGTATGGTCGGAAATGGTATGATGAATCTTCAAGGCAGTTCCTAGTAGCAAACCAAGGAAGACCACCTTACTAGGGCACAATGTCAACCACCAAGGCGAAGCAGGGAAAAAGGAATAATGTCCAAGCCTATATCATAAAATCTAAAGTAGTCTAAGATACAACATACTTAAATGCCTCAAATATTGAAATTATGCTCACCATAATACTGACTTGTACCTCATGGAGAAAGGCCCAATGCCTTCCTGAAGCCAGCTAGTGTGGTGGATTCCATCTGAAAATATACTACCTTTGTGGTGGTGAGAAGGATATACAACTGTGCAAAAGGACATTTCTAGTCATGTAGTCTCTCGACACTTCATATATGCAACCTGAGGGACTCAATACATAATCTCTTTAGTTATCCACAAAATGGGGATAATATTTGGGTCATACTTGGGGACATGTGCTCATCGTAGAGTGCATGAGAACCACAACATATCCTGGTAGACATGTGCTTTTCAAAACTCAGGAAAAGGGATCATAGCATCTATGGTGGTGCTATCACCCTTTATCCATAAAATCCAAAAAAGAAAAGCTAATATAGAAAAGAAAAAAATTGACATTTTCTCAAAATTTTCTAAACTAAGCATGAAATAAATATGCAAGTAGAGTAGAATGAAATATGAAATGAAACTATACTACTATGAGAAATCAAGATGTAAATGAAGGAACTAGAATGACCAACCTACTTACCTGGGGCCTTGGGGATCTGAAGATACGATGATAGGTGACGTTAGGTGAAATCATACAACCAATGAAACCACTTGTTCATCATTTCATCAAGATATCTCCCCCTATGCTTAATCATGTGAAACAATAAATATAATTCAAGCACATAATAATCATGAGCATAAACACACATATAATATATCATGAAATAAACTTCATGGATATGGGTGGGAGGGAGGAAATCATGTTGGAAAGAGAAACCATCGACCCGATCATCCCACAAGAAAGTATAGCCACAAGCCTGATCAATCCATCTCTTAAGAGGGATACCATATATATATGATGGATCAGCTTCATCTTCACTCAGAAAATCACTGCTCCCTAAAGGTTGAGAAAGGATAAGAGATCCAAAGAAAACATATTGATCTCCCAAACAAGGGGAAATGCAATAAGGCACAACCTCATGTCTAGAGGAAAATTATTCCCTCAGATTCAAGAAACACCACTTCTTTATTTGCAAATCCCCACAAAAGGTCTCAACATGAATGTAATTCCATTTGGTAGCATGGGACTTGGAGTGCTTTGGGTGGGCCACGACCTGGTGTCTATCAATGATGAATGAAAATCCTCATGGAACAACTCTGCATTCTCAAAAGGGTATGTATCAAGGGATGACTGGAGATCATTCTGAGTATGTTGCAAAACGTCATCCTCAAAGGGGCAAAACAAATATGTAACTATATCATCACTAGGCTACCAAATATCTGAATCATACATGCATGAAAACCAATCCTCTGAAAATGACACCCCTTTTGCCTAAGAGCTACCCTCAATGTCATAAATGGGGTCTCTATCAAATTTGAAACAACTAGGATCCCATATGCGTCTGCCAGTCTGTATGAAAGTGTCTATATGCTCATCAACCATATCGAATGATACTTTCATAAGAACATAAATATGACTGAAAATGACCATCTTTTCGTCGTGTGCAGGAGGAGTAGAGGCATGTATGTCTTCAACTGGACCTTCAAATTCTTCATCATCAAGACTGATCACTTATTCAAAATTATGTTTAGAAGGTAAACAAGGTTGTGCAACCTCACCTTCATCAAGCATGATCAAATATAGTGGCACTTCAATACGTTTCTCTTTACTATAATTCTTGTTTCTTCTTGTGGACAAGCCCCTCCATCGCCTCTTCATCACAAGAGGCTCGATTCTTAGTACATAGTTCTTTGCTTGCTTTTCTTCAAGGGGATCTGTCATATCCAAGGTTTCCTCTGATACTTATTTAATTTTGAGGTCATGGAATAAACTATCATCAAGGTCTCTAAAAGGTTCACAAATCATTGTGTTCTCTTCTTGATGAATTTATTCATTTGTCTTCTCTTTAAACACTTCTTCATTCTCAAGGTCAGGAAACAACTCTCTTATGTGATTCATCATTTCTTTAGCAACTTTATTAGAATCCTTCTCCTTTTCCAAATGTAAAAATTCCATCATCGAGTCATAATAGTTTCTGGATGAGGATTCATCCCATGGTGCCATACTTCCATTGATTGAAAAGACACCTGAAAGGAGTCGCCAGGTGATATTAAATCTCACCAAAGGAGGAGAGGGGAAAGAGGGAAATGTGGGTTTGTGGAAGGTGGAGTCACCAGATGAACTTAAAGGAGAGTTAATCAAGGGTGGTAAGGGAATGTTCCTCAAAGGAGTCTCTAGGAAATATAATGGATAGAGTATTTGGGATGGAAGCTTGCGAAAGTGTCGTTAGGGAATGAAGAGGATTCAAAATCCTTCCTGGAAACGTTGCCAAAATGTTATCACACAAGTTGTAGGTTTGGAAAAGACTGACCCAACCAAAAAAGTAAGTGCTATTACTATGGGACACTGCACCCAATTTCACCTCGATGTAGGTCCCGCAGTTGGGGGTGACTAAGTTCACTCCTGGGAGGCGATCCCAGATACCCTAGGGGAAAAGGTTAGAGAAGGGGAAGGAAGATGGAAATGCCCCTAGAGGTCATAAAAATAAGTGGAAGAGGAGGGGAAGGAAGATGACTTATAGACCAAGGAAAGCTTCCCCAAAAGTATATTTCTTTGTTGGATGATTAGAGAAATCAAATAAATCAACTACTAAAAGTTAGAGATGATTAGCCCAAAATATGCGGCCTAATTGGTAGGTTAGGTGAGTGAAGTTAGCAAGAGTTTCTAGGGTTATTTTGTGAGATATTAGTTCCTAGGGTTAGGGTTTTCTACAGCCTAATGGATATAGGAAACAAGTTAGTATAGAAATGAGAATTTTTTGTAGAAAGGGGATACCCTAAGGTAGGAATAATCCCCAAGGCATCATGATCACTTTCCCAAAGAGACAAATTGAAAAATTGAAAATTTCACGTTTACCAAAGCAACAATTTATTTCTCCAATGCAATAATTAAATGACTAGTGCCTTTAAAAATGGGTTAATGGAGTCAAGCAAAGAAATATCTAGAGGTACTACCTCCTTTGGGGTGTAAATCCTCTTACTTCCCAAGGCAAGTATCTCTAGCTAGGGTTTAGGCTAAGAGGGTGTATTCCCTTATACTTATCTTAGAAAAACATTGTTAAGCCAACAAAATGTAAGCATAAAGTGATGGATACTAAGGTGGGGGTGTATGCCCTTATACTTCCGACCTATCTCTAGCAAATAACCTTGACTTGAAAAATAAATGATAGCAACAATGTAGAAACCTTACCAATTCAAGGAAAAAGCTAAGAAAAACCACCATAAAAGATAGATAAAATATTTCCAAGGCTAGAACATCACTTCCATCAACCAATAATCCAAGACATAGTGATAAAAAAAAGCACAAGAGATAGAACTAGCCAAAGAGAGCGAAAATTTTGGTTCAAGAGCCTCTCACAATGGAGAGTTATTATAAAATGAGATCTTATGATCTCTTATTTATACAAAATGTCACTAAGATAGTTTGTCCACATAATTAAGGGTAAAACACAAGACTACGGGTCAACAACACTAATCATTCCCCTTTTTACAAAGTAATATTAAACAATTCACTTTAATTTCACTTTTTGCACAAAGAAAGCCCTAGTTTACAAAGACGTCACCCCTTTAGGGGATGTTTTGGCAACAGGAGAAGGTTGTTTTTGATGAATGCGTGTAGAAATAATTCCCAAAGCTACATGTCAATCATCCAAGTCACTTCCTTCAAGGTAAAATCCTCAAACCCCTCAAAATGTCCTTTTTCCAATGCATGTCAACCTCACCACCAAACTCTAAACCCCCTAGGTGACATCATTCCTCTAAAGGTGGTGTTTTTCCTCTCCTAGGAAAAACATTTGGCATGTGGGGGATAGGTTATGTCATTCAAGTATATTCTAGGCCTTCAAATTTTGATCTCTCTCATCTAGCATATGGGCCCTTGGCATCCACTTGTGAGATTCAAGCCCCATGGAAGCCCAATCTAGGCTTGTTCTTCAGAAACAACTCACCAAATAGGTCTTGCAATGACATATAAGCACGCCATCCAAGTATATCAAGTCATAACATCATGATAAGTAAATCCAATCAATAAATGAGCCACCTAATCATGTGCATCAAATATTACTATGTCAAAAAATTAAGTGCTCAAAGACATTATGCGACTTGTCAAGCTTAAATATGGGAGGGTTGATGAGGTGTCCTATTGGATATATCTTTCCCTAGGTCAAGGAGAGTTTCCAAGAGATCCCTCTCTAAGACATGTAAATTGGATGAAGCGGTTAAGGGACAAGACTCAATGGGCATGGGGTTCATGAAATACAAGGGGTTGTAGTGTCTCATTCATGGCTGCCTTTGTAGAGGGTGTGTGGAACCTTCGTTTGCAATGCATTTTATTTCAAGCCCATAATTTTTCCATTCTTTGTTTCTTTTATAAATTTAAGGACAAATTGAAGACCACTTCCCTGGCGTGGTGTCTAGATAATGACAGTGTCACCCACAAATACCTAGTGGAAATGAAAGGTTGGCTCATGATGAGAGCCCCTTTCTCTCAACCATGCAACTGAGACCCATTACCTTGGCTTGGTGACCATATGATGGTAATTTAATACCACTGGATATCCATGGACATGATAGGTCGGCTCGTGATGAGACCTCCTATCCTCCAAATAATGTTTTAAGCATTCTTAATCATATTTCTTGTGGGTCTCCCTTTTCTCAAAGATTAATGTTTCATTTCTTTCTTAGGTGATCCCTGGGTGAAGCATATTTAAGGTTTATACATAGGATTTTATCTTGTATCCAACATCAATCCCTCTGGGCCTTCAATCTCTTCTTCCCATAGAATGAGGGACAACCCCTTCTTGGGTCAATACACCCTAAAATACAAGGAGATAAGGAAATGGGGGGAAATAGTGATGGAGAGTGGTAAGTATGATCGAGAATGATATGATGTATCTTCAAGGGAGTTCCTAGTATCAAAACCATCCCCAAGGAAGACCACTTAATAGGGCATAATTTCAACCACTAAGGTGAAGCAGGGAAAAATGAATAATGTCCAAGCCTATATCATGAAATCTAAAGTAGTCTAAGATACAACATACTTAAATGCCTCAAATATTGAAATCATGCTCAACATAATACTGAATTGTATCTCATGGATCAAGGCCCATTGCCTTTCGGAAGCCAGCTGGTGTGGTGGATGCTATCTGAAAATATACGACCTCTGTGGTAAATCATGTTTTTGAAATGAATTGTAATTATGTTTTATAGGCTGGTGAGACAAGTTTATATAAGCTAGTGGGATTATGTGATTGTTAGGCCAGAGAGCCTAAGTGTTGAAGGCCAAGAGCCTGCTTTTGTATATGTAATCACGTAGAACATTAATAAAAATATAAACACCGTTGCGTGCAGACCGACCACGATGAATGAGTGATGGGGGACTAAGATTCCACAGAGTGGGCAAGGGATTATGGGCTGGAAGGTGGGAAGAGGGGCTAAGTGTTGAGCCTAGGGGCTTAAGTCCTTGAGAATAATATTTTAATATTATTCCAAAAAGTCCATATGAAATATATGTTTTATCCTAAGTTCTTTTGGAATGACAAGTGACTTCCAAATGGAGAGGAACGCATGCTGTTTCATGGGTGACAAGTGTCGACTCAAGTGCATGTAGTTAAAAACTACTAAATTGAGTCATGATGGGGGTTCCTCCTCCATTCCACCATCGATCGTCTGAATGTGAGTCCCGTCTGACCTTTGCAAGATACCTTCGTGCAATTCTGAAACCGAGGAAAAGGTCTATGTTGATTCCTAAGGAAGCTGGTACATTCCTTTCCTGAACAGTTTGAGCCTATGCATGGGAACTCTATACACCTTGTGCAATCCCAAAACCAAAACCGTGAGTCTATTTCATGATTGTTGAGCATGTTTGGGAAGCCCGTTTATGTTTTCCTAGTTGGCTATTGTGGCCACGCAGTGCTAGACTGCGTGTGGCTTACTGGCCAATGTGAGTTTGTGCTTAGCCTGTGTGTAACCTCTCTCCAGGTGAGGGAGGTGATTATTGTTGGAAGAGGCAGGTTTTCAGGCCTGTGAACAACTCTCTCCAGGTGAGAGAGTTTGTTGGGAAGTGGTTTCTTCCAGAGAGTGTCCAACACCAGCTTCGAGCTCTGATACTCCTTGATCCGGTCTGTTGCTAAGACCTAGAGAGGGAGGTGTAGCACCGATGGACTGTGCTTGTGAAGGTGTATACTCTCGGGCAGAACAGGCATGTGGGGAATGAGAGTCTGGGAGTAGTAGGCGTAAGATGGCATCCTGGGAAGAATCCTTCCAGTCATTCTGTGTTGTTTTCCCTGTAACCGTAGCCTAGCCTAGGATTCCTTACCTTGGGGTGGAGCTTAATCCTAGCTCGGGGGTGACCCACTACTGAGCTTGATGAGCAGCGTGGTCTAAGGCTGGGAGATTCATGAAAGGCCTGCATGTGGTTGGTGGAATTACCACCATTTCAAAGATAAGTACCAGACGATGTTTTAATTATGTGTTGCATGTCTATGTATTTATATTTATCATGTATTTTGTTGTGCATATGAATGAATGTTAATTCCATGGATTATTTATGTCAGCAGTAATTTTGTGCTGACTCTGAGTTTAAATGTGTTTAACCTATTTTAAATGCATGTTATTAATTATGCATAAAATGATGTTGTTCTGCAAAGTAGCGTCTTCCCATCCAATGGGTTGGATGACGGTCGGGGGAGTGTTACAGAATGGTATCAGAACCATGGTTTCAACGCTGAGCCTAGATTGGCCAGATAAGTGGTCTTGGACCGATTTTTTTTTTGAGAAGAAATTGTGTCGGAATGGCCAATTTCAAACCCTAGAATGTTCTTGAGTGTCAAGGAGTCACTTGACCATGTTACAAAGCTCAGGAGTTTTAGCGGTATTTTAGAATCCGCAGCCGGTGTGGTATATGGCCACCGGGAGAGAGAGAGAGAGTTCAATACATGAGGTGTGGGATCCGTAGGATCTGTTCAGGAGGAAAGGAGAACCCTCATGACCATCAGATCTAGAGAACATGTACAAGGCTTAAAACCCTTTGGAGTTGCACAGGAACATGGAAATCATGGTACGCAAAATCTCGAAACGATCTACACCGTAGATTGTAGGAGAGGAACTTGAACCATTGGATAATTTTAGAATTTGGGGATTGAAATGACAAGAGACTTGGAGTCACTACATCATGAACTCCAGGTTATTGAAAACCTAAAATCCCAAAAACACCAAAATGATCTGCGCCATAGATCTGAGAGAGGTCTAACCATTGGATTTCACTTGGAAGGGAAGTGGGCACATGGATGTGTACCACATGCTAGCGGGTCGAGAAGAAAAGTGAGAGTGGTGAGACACGATGATGTCACCGAGGGTGATGTGGACCCTCCTGAATGTGCCACCTGCCACCATGGTTAAGGGTGACAACTATACTATGGGCCCGGAGGGTAAGGAGATAGAAATTTTGAAAGTTGGGGATTGAAGCGACAAGAGACTTGGAGTCACTGCTTCGTGAACTCATGGGTACTGAAGACCCAAAAACCACAGTGCCAAAATCCCAAAATCCCTACCTTGGTTGGTGACAGCTGTGTTGTGGGCCCAAGGGGAGAGAGGTTGAAATTTTGGGAGCTGGGAGTTGGAGAGGGAAGTGAGTGCGAGAACCCCCGGGGACCAAAACCCTGAAACCCGAAACCCTGAATTCCCAAAGTCCTAAAATTTTCGAAGACAAAAGAACCATCGAGGATTTAACTATTGGATCCTCGTGGACCAAAACCCCAAAACCCAAAAGCGAGTATGAGAGTCTCGTGGACCGATACCCCAAAACCAGAAGTCCCAAAATTTGCAGAGCCAAACAGAGCTCAGAAAAATTAGTGGATTCAAAACATTTTTCTTATTCACATTGGTTTATGAATGTTGAAATTTTATTAAGGGTTTAAGGCCTGAAAAATTTCGGTTGACTGGACGTTGTGTGTGCAGAGTTCAACGAGTGTCCGGACAGTCGAATATAGAAATGGAAGAGGTGCAAATTGCCTCCAAATCAGGGGATGAAAGAGAAGGGAGGGATGTCAACCTGGGAGTCGAAGGATCGAAATCCAATGGGCACGAAAGAGAATTGGATAAGGAAGGACATATGATGAAACTCATCGAAAGATTGCAGAAAGATTCCCAGGCTTGCCAAGTTGATAGCCAAAATCTCATGAAAGTCAAGGATAGGCAAGGTGAATTCAACTTAAGGATGTTGAAGAGTTTGGAAAGAATAAAAAAGAAATTGGAAAAGGAGAGTGACTCAAGAAAGACAGAGAGTCGCAGGACCCTTGAGAGGAAAAGAAGATCAAGGAGTGTCAACAGACATCGTCGTCACTCCCCAAAGCATTCCAATAGGGAAGCACACGGTAGTTCAAGCCCATATCCTACCAAAAAGCATCAAAGATCTGGAGTGGATGAATTGAAAAGGGAGATGAATAAGATTATGCCTCCTACATTTGATGGAGAACATAAGAAGGAGGAAGATGTTGAAACATGGTTTCTTGGCATGAGGAAATATTTCCAATTGCAGAATTATTCCTCTCATGCAAAAGGAAGAATTGTGATGTATCAACTAAAAGGAAAAGCATCCATGTGGTGGGATCAGTTTTTACAGGTGAAACACATTAGAGACAAAGATATCACTTGGAAGGAGTTCAAGAGGTATTTCGAGAATAAATACCTGACTAAAAGATACTATGACAGAAATATGAAGTAGTTCTTTGAACTCAAGCTAGGCAACATGACCGTTGATGAATACAAACGAAGTTTCTTGGAACTACTGAAGTATGTTCCATTCATCAAGGATGAGGCTGTCAAGATTCAGAGGTATCTGAGTGGACTGCCACCTACCATTGGTGACAAGATTCGGTATGATGATCCTAAGACTATGGAAAAAACAATAAAAAGGGCTAAATTCTTATATGAACAACAAAGAGAAAATCCTACCTTTCGAAAGGCTTGGGATTACTAGAGGAAGTTTAAGAAGGAGCAGAGGCAGAAGGGAAACAAAACTCCCTTTTTCAAAAATAGTCCTCAAGGACATTTATTGTTTAGAGAGCTGAGAATGGCTGAAGTGGGGGAAAAAAGGCAGAGATAGATGCCCATTCAATGTTGGAGCTATAAAGGGAACCACAAATATAGAGATTGTCCCCATAAAAATGGCAAAGAAAGAACTGTCCATAATGTTCAACAAGCTGAAACAGTGGAGGACATGGGCAGTAGAATGCCAAGGATCTATGCGGCCCTGGAAAACAAGAAAGCTGAATTTCAATCGCACATGATTGAAGTGGAAGGTATGATCAACAACCGACCATTTATTATTTTAATTGATTTAGGGGCTAGCCATAGTTATGTAGATCCTAGGGTGGTGGAAAGTTTTCATTTATCAAGAAGAAAACATGAAAAGTCTTAGTTAGTGAAGTTGGCTACAGGAACCAAGAGGACAGTCACTAAGTTGGTTAAGTCCTGTCCTGTGGACATGAAAGGATTGAGCACTAAGGCTAAATTGAATATTCTTCCTTTAGGCTCTTATGACTGCTTAATTGGGATGGACTGGTTGGACCAACACCATGCCCTTCTAGGCTATCGTAATAAGAAGTTTACATGCCTGGATGAGGAAGGGAATCAGAAAATAGTCCAAGGGATTCCCAAAGCTGTGTTGCTTAGAGAAATCTCAGCAATGCAGCTAAAGAAGTTCTACAGAAAAGGTTGTCAATTATTTGCAGCGCGTGTGGAAGAAGCATCCAGAGATGAAGTCCCAAATATTGGAGACCATGAAGTACTTACAGATTTTGAAGACATATTTCAAGAGGTACCTGGACTACCTCCGAAGAGAGACATCGATTTTTCTATAAATTTGATGCCTGGAGCAGCTCCAGTGTCGAAAGCTCCTTATAGAATGAGTACGCCATAGCTGAAAGAGTTGCAATTGCAGCTTGAAGAGCTTCTAAAGAAGGGGTGCATTCATCCCAGCGTGTCACCTTGGGGTGCCCTGGTCCTATTTGTGAATAAGAAGGATGGGACATTGAGGCTATGCATTGATTTCAGACAGTTGAACAAAGTAACTGTCAAGAACAAGTATCCTCTGTCGAGGATCAACGATCTTTTCGATCAGTTGAAAGGTGTGAAAATATTTTCGAAGATAGATCTCAGATCGGGATATCACCAGGTAAGAATAAAGGATGAAGACATCAACAAGACCGCCTTTAGAACAAGGTATGGTCATTACGAGTTCACAATGGTATTGTTTGGGCTGTCAAACGCACCTGTTGTTTTTATGTGCTTGATGAATGGTGTATTCAGGGACTATCTAGACAAGTTTGTCATAGTCTTCCTGGATGACATTTTTGTGTATTCCAAGTCAGAAGTAGAGCATGAAAAACACTTGAGGATGGTGTTGCAAGTGTTGAGAGAACACCAGCTATATGCCAAGTTGAGAAAATGCTCGTTTTATCAAAGGCAGATCCATCATTATTTCAAAAGAAGGGATCGTTGTGGATCCTGAGAAGGTTGAGGCCATCAGAGAATGGTCAGCACCAAGGAATGTGGTGGAATTTAGATCCTTTATGGGTCTAGCGGGCTATTACAGAAGGTTTATAGCAAGGTTCTCAAGGATAGCTCACCCTATCACTTCCTTGAAAAGGAAGGAGAAAAAGTTTCAGTGGACTGAAGAGTGTGAGAAGAGTTTCCAATGATTGAAGCAGCTGTTAACCAACACTCCAATCTTAAGGATTGCATATCTAGATATGAATTCCGTGGTGTGCATAGATGTGTGTAAGGAAGGGTTGGGCAGATTTCTCAGCCAGGATGGATTTGTAATCTATTATGAGTCCAGGAAGCTGAAAGAACATGAAAATAATTATGCCACTCACAATTTGGAGTTGATAGAAATCATTCATGCTCTGAGGAAATGGAGACATTACCTCATGGGAAGGAGGTTTGAACTCAGAATAGACCATAATGGTCTGAAATACCTATTTAATCAGCCAACCTTAAACTCTAGACAAAGTAGGTGGCTGGAATTTCTGTGTGAAGATGACTTTGATATCAATCATATCAAAGGGAAGGAAAACAAGGTGGTTGATGCACTCAGCAGAAAGGTGCATGAATTACATGCTACAACCATTAGCATGTACAGGAATGATATTAAAGATAGAATTTTGGAAGCTGCAAATGCAGATTTGTAGTACAGAGACTTGGTAGCAAAGCTACAGCAGAGCGAGAGACCACAGAAAGAGGGAAATTACATCTTGGGAGCTGATGGAATACTTCTGTATAAAAATAGAGTGTATATACCCAATGTCCAGGAATTGAAACTTGCGATTCTAAAAGAAATGCATAATGTGACTTATGTTGGACACCCTGGATATTAGAAGACTATGGCAGCAGTCAAAAGCCATTACTTTTGGCTGGGTATGAAGAGAGAGATCACTGAATACATCACCAGATGTATGGAGTGCCAGAAAGTTAAAGCTAAGCATAGGCACCCAACAGGGTTGTTGCAACCTTTGCCCATTCCTAAATGGAAGTGGGAAGTGGTGACCATGGATTTTGTTACAGGATTGCCTAGAATGAGCAAGCAACACGATTCGATCATGGTTGTGGTGGACAAGCTTACAAAAGCTGTCCATTTTATTCCACTAAAAACCACTCACAAGGTAGCAGATGTTGTTGATATCTTCTTAAAAGAAGTGGCACACTTGCACGAAATTCCTAAAACGATTGTGTCTGATAGGGACTCGAAATTCACCTCAAATTTCTGGAAAGGATTGTTCAAAGGATTCGGAACAAATCTGAATTTTAGTATAGTGTATCATCCCAAGTCTAATGGACAGACAGAGAGGATGAATAGAGTAATAGAGGACATGTTGAGAATGTACGTGATGGACAAACCATCAATATGGGAAGACTACCTGCATTTGGTAGAATTCGCCTACAATAATGGGTATCATGCATCGTTGAAGATGAACCCATTTGAAGCACTTTATGGAAGAAAGTGCAAAACTCCAGTAAGTTGGGATAATCCAGCTAACAGAGCAGTAGTTGGGCCAGAGTTTCTCAAGGAGATGGAGGACCAAATGATAAAAATTAAACAGAATTTGAAAGCTGCCCAGGACAGGTAGAAAAGTTATGCTGATAAGAACAGAACCCACAGAGAATTCAAAGTGTGTGATCATGTTTTCCTGAAAGTGAAAACTAACAGGAGTTCCCTGAATTTGGGAAGTTGCACCAAGTTGGCAGCCAGATTTTGTGGGCCATTTGAAATCATGGAAAGGAATGGGCCAGTTGCATATAA
>ML821979.1:10210-30117 GCA_009831015.1 Picea engelmannii
GGTCTTAAAGTATGCACCTGACTGCTAAAGGGCAGAGCTAGGCCACCTCAAGTTTGGAATGGTTGGTTTTTTTCTTATTTTGATTTTGTTGGTCAGTTGGAGGTTTGGTTTACCAAGACAAAAACATGGTTGGTTTGGAAATATGATATGGTTGTAGGTTCTCCTTAGCTGGTGGTACACAAATGATAGGCAAGTGAGAAAATAAAGGGATGACCAAAGGAGGAACAACAAACAACTCAATGGATTATCTACTGTAAGAAGTTTAAGTCTTAAAATAATATTTCAAGGCATTAAACATGTATCCAAACAAAATTACTCCCACATGTTTCAATAAAAACAAATCTTCACTAAAGCATTAGTTGTTTTACAGGTTGCCTATCAGTAAAGATGAGTTATAGAATAACTGAAAGGAAAATGAAATGTACTTTGCACACATAAAAAACTGCATTCAAGATAAGAGAAAAACACATATAGATTTGAACATAAAACACACTGTCATCAAGAGCATATTCACTAGGTAGAGGGATTTTTTCCAATCATAGAACAAGTTCAACTAGTTTGATATATTGAGTTCCTTCCCAAAAAACTGAACCCTCAATTCATACAAAAAATGCATATTTATCAAAGTTGTAGAGGCTCTTGTCCATGTGAAACTGAGGCTTAACTCTACACTATTAGTTGGAGAACAACTTATTGACTTAAGTAAATACTGCTAGAGTATAGTAATGTATACTTCATACTTGACTTAACAAAAAGTAAGCGGTTCATATCAAACACAGATGACCACTTATTATTCCTTAATTTAAAATGTCTTGAACTTAAACAACTAAATTTGTTATTAATGGTAAAACTAAACTGATGCATATGCTGAAGTGAACTGAACTTTGACAAAAGAAGACTAGGACTGATAGAACTAAGTTCTCTATCGAGCACTTGTATCCATGCGCATTGTTGGAGGCCAACTAGGAGATAACTGGATAGACCACATCTTCTTTAGATACCCCTCCATAGTAGTGTTCTTCTTTAAATTATCTCCTTCAAAAAGAAAAAAATTCTTCTATTGTTTCTTCTGGAGTCTTTGATAATTCTTCTACAATCTGGAGTAGAATTTTTCCAACTCCTGGTTGTGGTGTTGAAAGGTCTGGACTTGAAGCTTTAGTTCTTCCACTTGTTGGTTGTCATCGACCTTCTCTATTTTGACCTCAACCTGCATCTTCTTCTTGTCTTTATCTGTGATAGACTTGATGTGGTTAGCCATTTTTTTGCTTCTTGTTCTCATATTATATTTGTGTATTACCTCAAGTTCCTTTCCTTGTTTTCCTTTAATGGACTAATGTACTCCCAAAGTGTCATTTTTAATCTCTATTTTAATATCCTGTGGATTGTGGTAAGGATCCCTTGCATGTGGTGAGGTGCCAATAGATTATTTATCAATATCAATCCCATAATAATGTGTTCCCTTTTGATTGGAGTCTGTAGGATACACCCTCATTAGACTTTGATTTATCCTTTTTCACTGTCATTCCCTTCAAAACATTGGCTGCCATTTCTTCCATGTTGACAAATTTAGGACTGTCATCATCCTCGATCACAATGGGCTCGGTTTTTTTTAATGATGGATTAAAAAGAGTCTTGGAGTTCAACCTCAATTGATTTGTAATTCTAGTTTTTTTGTTTGGCTTGCTTGGTGCTTCAATGTTTTTCTCACCCTTCCTCTTCTTGTCTTGTCTGGTTGCAGGGGATTTGTAATGTCCCCACTTTGGGACATCATCACAGGGCAGAGACTTATGATGATCAGAGTAGCCAGATGGATGTTATAGCGAGTACAAGGGTATTTGAGAGGTATTGTGGGGTCCAGTTGGCATTTATCATCATATTCCATCATTATGAGCCATTCCGCACAGGTTGTCTTTGGTTTCGTTCCATTCCGACGATTTCCATGATTTTGACTATTTTGAGCTATAAGTTAATTAAAATCACTAAAGAGGGCATTTGGGGCACATTACTTGGAGGAACCTCTCAGTGTAATAGCACATTGGAATCGGGAGGAGAAGCACTACAGGATGGGATGGCTAGAAGTGACTTCTAGTGGCCAGGGAAGCCACAAGGAGAGATAAGAATATTTTCAGAGGTAAAAAGGTTAATTAATTAATTAAAGTGATTTAATTAATTAATTAAATATTAATAAAATTAAAGTCACTTTGGAGGGACAAGGTGAGCCAAAAAAATATAAAGGAAAGGCAAGGGCCTCTTCTCATGGATTCATGTATGATCTTATTTTGATTTCTGGCTTATAGCTAGTGAGCCCAATATTGGAGGTTTTGAGGGATTTGACATAACAAACCCTAGAGGACGATTCAATGGTGAAATATTCCACCTATCTTGTCCCAATCTTGGTCTCGGAGATGCAATACTCTCCCACACCATTCTAGTTCCATATCTACTCAGTTGTAGGAGGATTCTACATCAGTTTCATGTGCAGATAGAGAGCGAGCGCACCAGTTGAGGGATTCTAGCAAGAGGGGCACCATCTTTGGAGAGAGATTCGTTGTAGGAGATTGGCAAGGCCGTTGAGGATTCTATCACTTTGGTTTTCATTACAGTGCCTTGGACATCAGATCTAGTTCTTTTTGAGACATTTTTATGGCTTAGATTATTTCTTGAGCAATGGGGCGAATTGAAGAGAAGGAGCGCATTTTTGAGATCCATATCTAGTCCGTTTGGAGGGGTTACACATCAGATTTGACCCTGAGACTTTACCTAGTGACTTGCAGTGTCCTAATCTATATTTCTGGAGAGTTTCAGAGCATTTGGAGGCCTCCTTCAACAGGGCCGAATTATCTAGGGTTTCAGTCATCTAGTGGGGCACACTATTCAGTGGGGGATTTCATATCTACAGAGATTGAGAGGGATCTTGGAGATTCGGTCACCTGGGTTGTTCTTACCATCACCCGATCTATCAGTTGGCATATTTATTAGGGTGATTGGACACTTTTGGTAGCAGGGTCGAGTTATTGAGGGTTTCAACTTTCTATTGGAGCGTGGCATTCTTCAACTGGAGAGTTTGGCATTCAGATCCACTTGTATTGATCTTCATTTCTCATTCAGAATTTGGAGGCATCTTTTGTATTAGCGGGAGCATTTTGTAGCAGCTATTATCTATTTTCTATCTTCTTGGCCATCTGTTGAGCATTCCAGATCGACATCTTCATTGTAGCAGGTTTCTCTATTTTATGAATAAAGAAGAATTGAGATGTTTTGGCTTGTCTATATTATTGCATATGGTTGAGGTATGTTCCATGGTTATCTCTTTCTGTTATTTGCTGCATACACACATATAAACACATCTAAAAGGTAGATCAACAAAGTGTTTGACGAAATACCTCACTCAGAAAAAGTTTAAAAAAAGACAGCAAAACAGTGATGATCCTTGCATAATGGCTTGGGATCATTACAGGATTCTTTAGGAAAGGATTTTGTAGGAAAAATATTTCCCTTTACCACTTCATTGATGCATGAACCAGATCCAGGTTGCCCCCTCATTCTACTCATAGGTTTATTAAGTTGTTTCTCGATGGGGACTTCTAGCTTGTTTTGTTTCGAGGGTGTGTTCCTTGTTTTGGGTCCTTTCCCCTTATTTGTTGTGGGTTGGAAATGCTTCATCGATATTCTAGGTTCTTGAGAAACCATGACCTTTGTCTTATATTTACTTGCGTCACCCTCATTCTACGAATTAGGCACCTATTCCTACTCTTTCAATCCCACATATTTCAAGAAATAACCCCAAGGCATTTCAAGTTCCTCTAAAGAGAAAGTCACCAACAATTTAATCAAGCCTTGATGGTAAAGGATCCTGTGAGCATATTCAGGGTGACCTTGAACCCTCCTGGCCATTTTGGTTAGGCTTTTAAGCAAGTAATATGGTAATTTTATCTCTTTATCTCCACTTAGATGCATAAGGAAACGAAGGTGATAATAGTGTATAATGTTGAATCAACCCTCACCTATTATATACCTCTGCACTGCTTCTAGGGATCCTTTCCAATCTTCCTTTATCCATGACACATGGATTATGTGGCTCTATTCAGGGTCTTGGTGTTCGAGAAATAAGAATTTATTGCAGAGGTCGGGAGGTAGCTTGCCTTTCTTAAACCATATTTCCCCACAAACAGGGAGAGCACAAGATGCTCCAATGAAGTGTTATTTAATATGAATCCAGGTATCCCCAAGTTGGTTCTGGAAGCCAACAAATGTCTGTGAAAACAATATAGCTAGGCCTATGTGGCTTCCTTCAAATGTGCATAGGAAGTCATACCATTTTTCCTTCATGAAAATATCTTTGATTTCAGGTCCTGTTCAATTTCCATTGCTCTTAGGGAGGAACCATGGTGTACAGGATAGTTCTGTTGTCGATGATGCAGTGAATGAGAATATCCTCATATTGAAACCGATACATGTGTGTTGTTAACCCTCCACTGAAGCTCTAGTAGCCATGATGAACCAATACAGTTCTCATGACCATGAATAATGTTGTATAATGATGAAACTGCATGTAATCTAGTGTGGAGGCACTCATTTATGATCGTTCACGTATAGCTTGGTTCTTGCAAACATCCATGTTCTACATATAATACACTATAACACCTATTATGAGCTCAACCAATGGAAAATTTGATGACAAGTGCTTCAGACTCAAACCATAACATGTAATTACCCTTTAGGAAAACAAAAATATGGTGCAAAAAATCAATCAAGAGAGGTAATGATAAAAACCAAGTCATTTAGTAATGGGGAACCAACTTAACCAATCAGAAAAGGAATGATTTTTGGTGGAGGTATAGGGTAATGAGAGAAGAGGGTCTGGGGTGCAGACTTAGGTCTCAACACCTATGACACTTAGGGTGAGGTACTTAAGTGTGGCATTTTGATGTGTAACAACACCCACTCAGTAGACAAATGTGCATTATGTACAATTGTCAACTAACCCAAATGGTAACCATCAGCCAACAGGGAATAGAAGGAAAGGAAGAGTTAATAATCATAAGGGTGGGAATAATAATAATAAATCAAAGGATGACACTAACAATTATAGATCGAATAATAATGTTGGTGAGGGAAAGAAATAAAAATGGAAGGTGAAGTTTCCTTGTAAACTTTGTAAAAATGATCATCTTACCCACCTATGCCCCAAAATCAAGGAATCCTTGAGGCTCTTATCACAGCCACCCATTGTGCTGAAAAATCCATTTCTTCATAATCAACACATGGCTTCAGGGATGCCCAACACTGGAAATGCATTGAGTGGGAGTCAAAACCCCTCGACACATGAAGGTGGCCATGTATGTGTCAATATGGTCAAGTCTCATATTGATGTAGCCATTCGATCTCATGATTATGGTTCTTCACAAAATGTTATATTTCTAGAGTCCCCCTCCTATGGAAACACCATTGCATATCAAAAATCTAGAACCTCCACCTCATATTCCGAAAGGAGTAATAAAACACTCTACCCTCAATCCTAATGCCAGAGCTGCCCAGAACTATTCTATTGTTGAAGATCTGGGTCAAACCCCTTGTGCGATATTGTCTTTGAAGGTGCTCCAGACATGTCCTCCATAGAGGAACGCCTTGTTATCTTCTGTAGGAGCTCAAGACCCATGTGGCTCTAAGTTTATTAAGTTTGACATCATGGATATTAATCCTTTCTTACCTTACCATGTGGCCTTTCAAATCCACGTGGAGTACACGGAAAATACCATCAAACACATTGTCATTGATGAAGGTGATGCAGTGTGCATGATGTCCCTAACCTATTGGAAATCCATTGGCTCTTTAACTTTATCCAAATCTAGGACTATGTTGATTGCATTTGATGGGAATTTTTTTTGACCCCATGGAATTATTCTCACTTTTACAGTCTATTTAGGTGGAAAGAAAGTGTAGGTTGATGTCGAGGTGGTGGATGCGCCCCTTGACTATAATTTATTACTAGGGCGTAATTGGATTTATTCCATGACAAAAGTCCTGTCATTTGTTTTTTGCACTCTATTTTTCCTCACGAAGGGAAAATAGTGACAATTGATCAATTATCCTTTGCTCACGCTAGTCCTAATGCATCAGTTAGACCTTCAGTCCCAATGATCAACAATTCTCAGCAGAAAACTAATGATGTTGGTCTCAAAATGTATTATTCTCTCATGGGTAGCTTTGATTTCGTGGCACCAATTCATCACATTCATTCCATTTCCAGTGAGTCTTCATCGTCAATGAGGTTCGTTCCTTTTCATACTTCATATTTCAATGACCCTTGGACCCTACCTTCCTCAACTATATCATACGAAGGTCAGTCACACATTAGGATGGAAATGCCACTTTCAGTGGCAGAAGTTGTGTATCAGTTTATTTTTTACGCTCCTGCTGACCTAGATCCTTTCTCCTCACAAACGGATGAGGATGATCATGTTCTAGAGCCCGTATGGGCCTTCCAATTATCTTGTTCACAATATTTCTTTGACGATAATTTACCTTCAGATGAAGCCATCTTAGAGGCCATGTATGATCCCGATATGCCTTGGGACGATATGCATCATCGCTCCTATTTCCTCCCAAAACTTGTTAGGATCGAACATGATGACTTTATATATACCTTGAGTGAGATGGTTGGTTACGCTGTGGTTCCATTAGATACACATGATATTTATGTCGAAGGAAACATGGTGAATATTTCTCCTACCATCACAATCAACATCTCTCGAATTCTTGGAAAAATTGAGAACATATATATCGGCGTTGATTGTTCTCCTAGATAAATTCAAATCTACACCGATCTCTTCAAAGGATTCTGTGATGTATTTGCTTGTTCGTATGAAGAGATGCCAGGGATAAACCCAAACATTGTCGAAAATGATATCAAGACCTATCCAGATGCTAGACATGTTCGACAACGTCTTAGAGTTGTTAATCCTAAGAAGGGCCCTACTATTAAGGCAGAGATAGAGAAGCTACTTAATGTTGGTTTCATCTACCCTATTCCCTTGACTGAATGGGTGTCCAACCCCGTTCCCATGAATTAAGAAAAAGGAACCATCTTCATATGTATGTATTTTAGAGACCTAAACAAGGCTTGTCCTAAAGATAAATTCCTGACTCCTTTCATTGACCACATTCTTGATGAGTGTGCATGAAGCAAAGTATTTTATTTAATGGATGGATTTTTAGGGTATAATCAAATTCAAATCAAATTCGAGGATCAACATAAGATGAAATTTATTTTTCCTTGGGGCACTTTTTCATACCGAAAAATGCCTTTCGGCCTTAAAAACGTCGGAGCAACCTTCCAACGTGCCATGAACTTTGATTTTCATGATCTCAAGCATATTGTCGAAGATTAACTAGATGATATTGTTTCTCACTCTCACAAGGTATTATATCACTCCACTCACCTTCGATTAGTATTTGAGATATGTCGTTACTATAGCATTTGGTTGAAACCTCACAAATGCATCTTCTACATTAGGTCTGGCTATATTTTAGGATTCTTATTATATGATCATGGGATCATGGTAGATCCTATGAAGGTTGAGGAAATACTTTGATTGCCTCGCCCACACAACATTCAACAACTTCAAGGTTTACAGGGGAAGGATAATTTATTGCGTTGGTTCATAGTGAACTATGCCAATTTAACTAAGGGTTTCATGTGTCTTTTGAAGAAAGATACTTCTTTTATATGGGATGAGCGAGCCCAATAATCTTTCGATGCTCTTAAGAAATCCTTGGTATCAATGCCTCTATTGAAGCCTCCATACTACATTAGAGATTATTTTATTTATATCGCTGCCTCCAAAGGGACAATTGGTATGGTTCTAGCTTAGGAGGACGATGAGCTCCATGAGCACATTGTCTACTTTCTCAGTTGAAACCTAGTCAGTCCTGAACTTAAATACTCTCACATAGAGAAACTATCCTTGGCTGATGTACATGCAGTTCAGAGATTATGACATTATATATTACTTTGCAAAACTACCGTCATTGCAGATATCAATCCATTTGAATACGTCTTCACAGGGCGTATCATAGGGGGTAAATAAAATAAGTGGATATTTATTTTGCAAGAATTTGATATCGATTTCACTTCAATGAAGTCTAAGAAATTGTTATTTTTTTATGAGTTGATATCAGACTTCCCTCGACTAGATGAGGACATTTTTTATGATGATTCATTCATGGATGAACATATCTTCCTTATCTTGTCTTCAAATCCCTGGTATGGAGACATTCTATTTTATATTCAAACCTTGAAGCTATCCCAACATCTGTCGATAGACGATCGATGACGTATACGTTATCAGGATAAAAGCTAACTTATCATCAATGACACTTTGTATCGTTGAGGAGTAGATAATATTTTTCATCATTGCTTGACTCACGAGGAAGTTTATCCAGTTCTTAGTGAATGTCACAATGGATCTTGTGGTGGTCATTTATCCAGGCTTGCGACAACCCAAAACATATTGCGAGCCAGTTATTTTTGGCCATCAATTTTTAAAGATTGTGTTGAAGCGATCAAGAAGTGTCACCCTTGTTAGGTGTTCATTTGGAAAACGCGCTTGCACCCAACCCCTCTACACCCAATCACCAATGTCGTTCTCTTCACCAAGTGGGGGGTAGATTTTATGGATTGTAACCTAGACTCGATTGGGAGGCATCAACATATCATTATGGTCATGGATTACTTCACTAAATGGGAAGAGGCCATGCCTACCATTAAATATAATGGTAATACTGCAACATTCTTCATTTTCAACCAAATTATAGCTCGGTTCAGAATTGGATTGCTTATCAAGTTTTCCCTTGGTTGGAAGATGTAAACAAAGTCTTTAGTTTACTTAGGATTCATGGATGGTTCGAGTCGTCATACATGGAACATGGCTTTTGCCACTTGGGTCATTTACTCACCCAAGGGCCAACTAGTGTCTTCAAGTGGCATTCGTCTAGAGCCATCAACGAATAATGTGGTTGAGTATAGCGTCAATATAGAACTATTACGCGACGCCATTTCACATGGTGTTTGGTCTTTAGAGGTTCACCTGGACTCCCAGTTAGTCGTATGTCAGTTAAACAATAGTTACCATGTGTGAGACCCTACTCTACTCCGACGATTCCTACAAGTGCAAATTTTGGAACGATACTTTGATTTTCTTACTTATAATCACATACCTAGAATTTCTAATCATGTATCTGATGCATATGATAATTATATTTTAGATTGGAATTTTTCACATAACTAAGCAAAGAAAACACATTCATACATGTACAAATTGTAACATATATAAGTAAATCCAAAGACAAAAAAAATTATATATATTTCATCCTTTCAAAAAATATGGTGTCATAGTACAAAATGGGGCTCACACCCTCAAAATACATATATGGTCGGTATATGACCATGGAATCTATGCATGTGGTGTTGAATTCATATCATGATAAAACACTACAACGTTTGTGAGATGCTGGAAGAGTTTCACCCATGCACAGGATACACCCACCACCTGTCGTTGCATAGCCTTTGGTAGATCCTCCACTTGAACCATAAGAATATTGTGCATCAATCAAGACAAGTTCCCATATACATTCTGCAACACTCTCTCTACATCTCCTCCCGCGTTCTCATCTCCTCAGTTCCTCCACTGATGTCATGGGAATCTCTCTGACAATCGTGGACCTACATCTACGTAACAAAGAAAATGTGAATACTTGATACCATACAAAAATATTTGCGTTTTTTTTTATTCTTATTGAAAAACACAAAAAAATGAAATATATAAAAAAATTCTTACCAATATCATTGTAGGCGGAACTTGGTGGCAAAGGCATGTTTGAATTTCGTATGTAGTCAATCCTGTCATAAGAGTAGTCATCGATGGCTATAACTTGTCGACACCACCAGAAAAAGAACTCATCATCGTAGGGGGTTGACACCCTACCACCTCCTATCCGCCTTATCACGTCGATCCACCGTGACATGGCTAGATCACATGGTCCATGTGGAATAATATCTACTTTAGGGCTCAAGCCTAGAACCCGCTCAAAGAAAAATCTACAAAGAATGGATGCAAATATGAAATTCCTCTTTTTCCCTTGTTTGCAATTCATCAGCTAGCTCTTCATGTTATCCAGTAGTGAGGTACACCAGTCATAAACAATGCGTCGTAAAAACTCTACTTCATAGAACATGAGTGGCCTTGATTCCTGATGCAACGAGGTTGACCTTGAAATCTGTGTAAGTACAAGCACGATGATATTTAAGATCAGCTTCTCAATCTCTCTAATTGAGAGTTGGCTCCCTACTTTATTTGTGCCTACAACACAGCGGGTCGTAATGTACTCCTCCATGGTCATACCACCCCTATCCCCTCGGGCCTTGAGATTCACTACATCACCCCGGCGAGACAATCCTGTGATAAAATATATGTCGTCAACTTCAATCCTCAATGGTTTCCCATCAAGGTTGAAGGCCTCTGTATCTGAATCCCATTAGTTTAATAACATCTGGAGTAACCTCACTTGAGCTCTCATTCCTTTGAGAGCCCAATATTTATAAAGGTCACATATTTTTAAATTTTTTTGGGCCCCTGCATCCCTTTCCACTGCTACATCTATCTCTTCATGCTCCCTCTCCCTCCATTCAATCACCATCCTACAAAGGAAAAACCATTTTTTGAGTTAAATCCTTTCAAAAAGGTGTTCACGGACTTGTACGCAGGCTAGCTTGGTAACAGTCATGTATAGGGATACATATACGTGGTCAGAATTCACCTTTCCCGCGTATATGGGGTTGTATACACAACCCATTGAACTATCACCCATGTACACCCTAATTTACATGTTTCGCCCTCTAATACTAAAAAAATGAGGACAAAAATTGAAATTTAAACCACTAAAATTGAATTAGAGGGGATGGACACTTACTTGGTCCAAATGGTTTCTAATTGCATTGATCGTATCTCTCGCAATCAACACTTGAATATCATGGGAAAAATGGCCTAAAATGTACTATGTGGGTGAAAAAAAACTCAAATGATATGGTAAAATGGTCTATTTTTACTATTAGTAGATTTTTTTTACCCACTTCATATAGTTTGTGCTATTTTTTTACGTTATGGACTAATAGTGTAGTGGAAAGAATTTGTTTTTGGTGGTTTTTTCCAGGAGTTTTTGCGGTCTCTAGCATCGTACTTCCCATTCATGCCTTCAACGAGTATTTTCTTTCACCAACATATAGGATAGGTTGTCACTTTGTTTTGCATTCTTGCATCATCCTCTGACCGTGATCCATATTCCTTAGGTACGAACCCATTTATTAGTGACACATAACCTTCTTACTGCCACTAGAAGTGTTGTTATTAAGTGGTAGAGGCTTACCAAACATGGGTGCCCTAGTTGGAACCTTTGTGCCAATTGGTGCCCATGCAGAAGTTGTTCCATAGGACTGGAAGTTCCTTATAGTTCCAATATGACTTTGCATTCAAAACTCATATTCTTACTCACAAACATTTTGACCGACACCTATTGGACTTCCCTTGAGTCTTGGTTAAACTCTTTTCCGAATCTCTAAAAAGAGAAAAGATTGTCAAGTGAACTTGTCTCTTTCACACTCGTTAAATGGATTTGAAAGGACATCTATTTGGTGTAATTTTAACCCTTTTTCAGACCAAGTAGACTACTTACGAAAAAGGAATACTTTAGTCACCATTGGCTAGAAGAGTTCTCCTGGGTATTATTTTATACTTTTTCAGGCCTAGGGGACTAAATCTATGAAAAAGGACATTCTTTGGATTTAAGTTGTAATCGCATTATATCATCATGCTTGCAGTATTGAGCCTATTTTTGGTGCCCTCTTTCTCATTATAAGCCTCTTACCTCCGTAATTTGCATCACTATACAACCAGAGCCTTTTTTATATATCCCTTGCAGCTTGACACCCTATACCCTAAGAGGAAACATCCCCCCAAGTGTCCATGACCCACATGCACTTCCTTGCATTGAGAATAGGTATGTTCCACTGTTTGGAGCTAATTTCTTACTCACGACACTCATTTCATCTCCTGTATCATAACATTTCTTTGCCTATGAAAAAACAAAAAAATACGGGCAAGAAAATAATGTTATCTCATATCAGCAACAGTCATATCGCCTTTCAATAGAGCACAAAATTTTGAGTCCACTATCATCCAAATTTTGGGTTTAGCATGACCTTAGGAACCCGAGATATTTACTTAGATTTTACTCCTTCGACTGGTTATTCTTCTAGTCCCTATGGAGAGTTTGTTGATGCCTCCTGAATCACAAATTTTTTTCATCAAGTCTATGTTGTCTGAGTTATCCATATGTATCATGCTCTTGTTTAAAGGATGTCTATAAGCCTATGTCATCCATTCCTTAGAACTCTTGATTTTGCATGTCAACCATACCCTTAGTGTATCTCAAAGTCACATGAATTAATATTCCTATCATGCACCTTGGTCTTACTTTCATTATGGGTAGGTGACCTTGAACCCAACAATTGACATTTATTCATTGGCCGTTGATTGGGGGGTTTCCCTTGTGCTTGACGGAAAGAAATCTATTCACACATTGGGATTCATGCAGTTTCTTAGATTCCATTATCCTTAATGGTGGTTTCTTCTCCTTTGTTAGTAGTATTCCTTATTGGATGTTATTCAGAGGGTCTCTTTCATGCACTACTTTCATCTTGTGCATGCAAGAGATGCATAGGGTCATTGGTTCATGAACATCCTATATGTATGAGCTCCTCCTATTCATATGAGCTCTTCCTAATCATCAAGTTATTTCTTTGTACCTCATGTTGACTGATGAGAGATTCCCTAATGCTCTCCTTTTAGTGGGTATCCTTCCATCGACTTCAACTCATCTATTATAGAAATGAGACCTATAGTCTTATGAGACCTAGAGGCTTGCAGTCATCAGTGGCAGGTTCTCTTACCATTGACAGTTAGGAATACATCAATGTATCTTGATCGATGGATTCTTCAAGTGCTCTACCTCAACACCATTATTCACACTTGTAAGAATGTACTTGGTGCCTTAATACCTACTTTCATTATAAGTAGGTTGTATAGTGTTTGTTAATGGTATACCTTAATGACCAGTAATCAAACGAAGTCTCATTGTGTTCGACATCAACTCATCTATTCACAGGATGCAGACTTGCACCTTCAGAAGATAGTGTAGAAAACCTCCAGCTTGCAGTAGCAACATTCATGTTTTGTTATTGTCTTTCATTGGACCAATACCTATATGACTTCAGTTATCAAGGGAGATCAGATTGTACTCCATTGTATACAAATATCTTTAGATTGATTTTGAGATTGGATTCCATTGTGCCTTGTTCGTGACTATGATAGCCTATGGCACTTTGCATTTCCTATTCATGGCCATGAGAAACTATTTGATATATTTCCACATGGATCTACAAGGTAATTCATATTGGAATCCATGTGTACAAAGTCATTATGAATTGTATTATTCTCATGAGTAACTAGCACTTCCAGCTGAGTCTCCATTACTCCACTTCTGGTAATTATAATGTATTTTGGCCATCACAGATACTCCACTGACATCACATATTAGGGGGCATATGTTACAACAAATTTTTCCCCACTCCATGCAACTTTCTTGGATGGCCTTTCCATTTCCCTATGCAGACTTGAAGTCCCCTTATGTACCTTCCAGAGCCAAAAAACACATTTTTCCACATATGCATGCCCTATCAGTTAGACAACAAGCGTATACGTAGGTTGCTCCACTACAGCCCATGTACGTTGGGTTTGGTGCTCAAAATTAAAAATTATGTCAGTTTTCCATGCCATGTCACGGGATCCATGATCCTTGACCTTCCATATATTGGAAACGCTCTGAATCGACCCTTCAGTTCCATTTGAAGGCTATAAATTGAGCCTTATCCAAGCCTTGAAGGAGATTGAACAATTCAACATTGAGAGAAAATACACTTTGGAGAAATTTCACTTCATATTGAATTTGCATCCCTTTATCCTTAACAGTATGAAATCCTTGTTCAACCCCCAATCTCTTCCTTATTTGTGATGGAGAACCTCATTTTCTCCTTTTTATGAGTTTGCCTTTGGTGGAGGATTGAAGTGGTTGAGGCCCAACTGGAGGGACTTAGTTTCTCGATTCTGATGTGTGTCATTACAGAAGTTTGTCACCTATATACTTTTTTTATTATTTTAATAGAAATACTCTTTTCTCGTCCAATTGATGTCTAGCAAATATTTGAATTATTATTCCATGGGCGTATTTGTCATGTATGTTAAAATATTATGCTAGTCTATATGCTAACATTATATAATATCACCATATTATTGTGTATCTTGGTTGTTTAGGACAAGTTACAAGTATAAAGATTTGAGTTGTGTGCTCAATAGTGGTCTTCATCGAAGATGTGAACGAGGTAGGATATTGGCCTTGTCTTGTTAGAATTTCATTTATATAGCATACTTGGGATTAGAGTTGATTTATGCGTGTCATTCTGTCTTTTGTGGTTTACCCCATGCCATAGAGATATTTTCCTCGTAACAATCATAAAATTCCCTTGAAGGAAGACATCCAACATTTTAGGCAAAATAAAATATAACTAAACCCCATGCTACACCATTTGGTACAAACAAAACTGAAAAAAACTCTACAATGAAAAAATCATTATCCTAATCAGATATTCAAAGCGGGTTGAAAACCTAGTTCCTGTTAGAAACAAGAATGGTGTAATAAAACTTTGTATAGACTTTAGGAATTAAAACAAAGATTCCCTAAAAGAAAATTAACCCCTACTAAAGATGGATCATATACTATAGAAAGTAGTGGGGTCTAAAAGGATTCCATGTTGGATGGTTTTTCTAATTACAATTAGGTCAAAATTGACCCATAAGATGTATTGAAGACTACTTTCACCACTCTATGGGGCACATTTTCCTATGTAAGGATTCATTTTGGGTTGGTAAATGTTGGGGATACTTTTCAAATTGATATGTACTACGCATTTATTGATACTAAGGATGTGATTATTGTGATATATCTTTATGAATTGACTATTTTCTCAAAACAAATTATTGATCATCTCGAACATCTGAAACACGTTTTTGAAATGTGCAGGAAATTTTGTACATCCCTCAATCCCAAGAAATATTTATTTGGGATGGTAGAAGGAAATTTATTGGGACATATCATGGCTACATAGAGTTTCAATATTGTTCTAGAGAGGGTAGAATATATCAATACTATCTCTCCACCCAAACATAAGAAATCTCTTCAATCATTCTTTGGGAAGATTAATTTTCTCCAGAGATTCATACTGATTTGTGATGACTCAAATAAAGATTCATTCTTAGAAATAAATAAATCCCTGGGAGAAACTTGTATGCTAATGAGCCCTAAAGATAGTAAATACTTCATGATTTTCCCCTTTGCTTATAAGCACACTATTACTATAGTCCTCCTATCGAAAAATGATGAGGGACATGAACAACCCATTGCATTATTCAACAAATCCATTATAGATGTAGAGATAAATTGAATATCATGGAAAAACAAGCCTATGCTATAGTAAAAGATTTGAAATCATTTAGATAATATATATTACAATCGTAGATATTAGCTTATGTACCACACATTTCAGTCAAGGATATACTATTCCAACTAGAAGTAGATGGAAAAAGAGGGAAATGGATCAAACATATTTAATACTATGGCACAGTTATCAAACCCACCAAGTTAATCAAAGGATAAACACTAGAAAAATTGATGGTTGAAGACAATCTACAAGCAGTAGACATAAATGTAGTAGAATATGAGGACAAAGAAGATCAAGAAATAGAATCAGGGTGTAATGTTAAACATTTCTATAAACTATCCCTACGGTATCACGATTTATCATATATGCTGGACATTATCCTTTTTCCTTTGGGAATGAACAAATCCTATAGAACATCTTTGACATTCAAATAATCTAAGTACTGCATTGTTGGGGCCCAATTACATTGGACAGATCTAGATGGATTGTTGCTAACATGTATGTTTGGAGAAAAGGAAATTTGATTGATCAAGTACATTCATCAAGGGATCTATGGATTCCATTTTGCATTCAGAGCTACAACTCACAAAATCTTGAGGTTTGGATATTTCTAGCCCACCCTATTCTACAGTTTTCATAAACTTCTTAGGGTTTTCCATTAGTGCCAAAATTTTGCTAGAAGATATAAAGTACCCACCTTTCCCATGATGCCAATGCAAGAGGAATATTTTTTTCTCGAAACAAGGTCTTGATTTCATAGGTGAGATACATCCTCGATCCAATGGATAGAATAAATGTATCCTCAAAGACACTATTAGTTTCACTAAATGGTTAGAAGCCATCTCCACAAGATATGCTATATATCAATTTGTCATCACATTCCTTGAGGAAAACATCTTGTTTAGGTTCCTATGTCCCAAGAAAATAATTCCAGGGAATGCCAAATCCTTCTCCTCATTAGGAATGATATATTTCCAACAAAAATGCTATATCATCTTCAGCCATTCATCCACCTTCTACCCTTCAAGAAACAACAAAGTTGAATCTTGAAATAAAAAGTTCATGAAGATCATCAAAGATAATGGGATTCCTATCTTTAGCAAATAGGATTGACATTAAGAGGGATATAAGGAAAGATCATTTCTAACTAGCATATGGTTTCAAGGTAGTCTTACCTACTCAACTAGAAATTCTTGTAAT
The DNA here is from genome assembly GCA_009831015.1 of Picea engelmannii. Taxonomy (NCBI): domain Eukaryota; kingdom Viridiplantae; phylum Streptophyta; class Pinopsida; order Pinales; family Pinaceae; genus Picea; species Picea engelmannii. Next base: position 27,021 of record ML821979.1, read on the forward strand.
GAAATTTCTGCAGGATATTGTATCTGAGCTGGATAAATTCTAAAGAAGAATAAATCAATTGTTTTAATTTCAAGAGAAAATGAATCAAGTGTATGAAAACAATAAAGAATATTTGGATAAGATGAAGAAAATATTGGACAAAAAGGCCAATCCTAGGAATTTCATGAAAGGAGACCTAGTTCTCCTTCGGGATAAAATACAAGAAGACCTGGGTAAGCATGGGAAGTTTGAAAACTTATGGTTGGGGTCATATTTCATTGAATAAATATGCAATTAAACTCCCAACTCTTTCCATTGAGTAACCTAGATGGACAATGGTTTTATTGTCCTGTCAATGGTAGCCACATGAAACACTTCATGCAATCATAAGTGCAAGCCTATGAGCTAGCCTCTAAGTTTCCACTCAATATCATAATATTTATTTCAAGTGTTTACCATATGTGTGCTTTTCTTTCCTTCATATATGTCCTTACCGTTTATATGGAAACCCTTGGAGAAAAATAGGACACATTCAATTAATTGATTAGTATTTTTGGATTTTACATGTCATGAGCTACCAACACAAATAGAAAGTATCCTTCCATCATTGGTTCCTCTGATGATGCTCTAAATCTATGAGCCTTCCATGTAACCATGTATTTTCCCTCCCTCTTGGTGGTCAAACAAATCAACAGTGCATGGGACAATGATGGCCTCACTCTTGTTCCCTTTGTCTTCTCTACTCTTACCATCATGGCCTATATTGGTTCCTCCTCCTTCAACCACATCCTTGGAGAGATTATTTATGAATTTGATGAACTTATTTGATATATTCTAGATAGGTAACTACCAAACAAGTAACTTCAACATATCCTTGGATTTATGCATCAATGTCCCTCTACAATACATCTCCCACGCTTTTCAGTAAGTGAAGGTATGAATTTCTCTATATTTTCTCTCTATTGATTTCAAGTACTTACTTTTCATATATTAGGTATTGGTTGTGACCAAGTGGTAGATATGCTCATTTAGTTTCCTAGTTATTACTAAATCTTTCATTTGGGATTCTTTTATAATCCCATGATATCGATTGCATCATTCTCCTAGCATTTTTGTGATCATTTGACTATTTCCTCTTCTTTTTTCTTCACTATATTTATTGTTCGATATTCTTACATGCTTACATATGGCCACATGTTCACATATGAAGTTCAATCCTACATTATCATGTCAAGGATGAGAAGGTTGTAAGTGTTTCTCAGTGAACTTATATTTTCACATGTCAATTCCCTCCTTATGTTGGGGCATTATGACTTAACTCATTCTCTACACAAGAAACATCCCAATGATGTCAGTTTCCATTCCCCCATTTTTCATATCACTTATGTTTCTTCTCTTCTTAGATTAGCTTTTATATTTCATATACTAGTATTTCCACCTTATTATCTCTTTGATTGTCATGTTTCATTTTTATTGAATTCTTGCGAGGCTTTGAGTCTTATTAATGTTAAGTCATAACTCCTTCACTCTATTAGGTTCTTATTCTTATCACAAGGGAAAATGTAGTGTATGGAATTTGTACTTATTACTAGCCATACACAAACCCACTATATATATTTATTCACCTTGCTTTACCTATACACAAATATCTCTCTAGGATGACCATAAGGACTCCTACACACTTTTTTGGTGAACTCACAATAACTAAATTCCTTTCCTTTGAGTGTACCTATTATGTTTTGAATATAAATTTTGGGTCCTTGACCTAGTGTTAGGTATTCATTTGATTAACCTTGGGCCATTAAGATGTCTCCCTTGGCTCTTTCCTTAGCCATGTGCCTTGGTTGATTGTTCTGGTCACATACGCCCCCACTTGAGTCATCCTATAGCTACCTTGGAATTGTTTGGCAATAAAGAACACAAAATACAAACTCAAGGCTTTAAGACCACAAGAACTACCTATTTCTACTGGATACACTCATACTTATTGGTCAAATTTGATCAAATTTGATGTTTTTAACTTATTCTTTTAAATCCCTCTTCTAGTAAATGTGGTATTTCTCTTAACATGATTATGTGTAGTTTTTATTCTAATTGACCATTTTTCCCTCTAATATAGAGTGCTCATTTTTGGATTAACATGAATGTTTTCTACTTTTACCCTATAGCTAGGGAGTTAACACCTGCAATTAGACTGTTGCACAAAATATTCTATAGTTGATGTTTATGATTCATGTTTCCATCACTCCATAACATCTATTTGTGTAAAAATGTATCACTCCCTCTCCTCATTTTCTCTCTTTGAAGTTGAATTTTTGGATTACAATATGTGATCTAGAAAAAAATTAGATTAGTTTTTTTAAAATTTCTCCCACATTCACTTGGATCTTGATTAGTTTTTTATTTCCATTAGATTCCCTTGTAAAGTAGGTGTTATGATTGTTGTTCATAGTCTTCATTTGCTATTTTGGATTTTCTATTTGTTTTCTAGTTTGGAGATTACATCTCATGGTCCTTTTAGCTTCCCTCTCTTCACACTTTTGGTATTCTTCCCATCCTTCAACCTCAAGAGAATAATTTAGCACCAATCATGAGAATTCATTTTATTAAAGGGAACTTGGAAATATTCTACTTTCATACTTGCATCTAGTTATACTTATTTGCTTACATTGTTTACTTGTTTCATTTGTTTCTATATATACATGTAGAGTTTTTGTAAGTGGATATAGACATTTTAGGTATGCCAAGGAGGCCTAACACTCTATTCAATTAATTTCCTTCTCTTTTGTTCTTCTCTTGCAGTAAAAGAGCACTTTTAGTGAAAAATAACCTAGTTACAGGTTCTCACTAAATTAAGAGTGAACCAACCTTGTACATTTCCCTCTCTTTTGCTTCTCAACAAAGTAAATAGGTAGCTAACCCTGATGCTCAGTTATTTATAGTTTCATTTGGGTTAATTTTATACAAGGTCTCATTCCTACCTATTATAAAGTTATTTTCCACCTAATCACCTTATGGGAATCATCTAGAGGTTAGTAATCTGAAAGAATAAATTACACCACTTTTCCCCTGAGTTTGCAATCCCTTTTTTCTGGTCGTTGGTTGTACCTTTACAAAC
>ML821979.1:73181-97262 GCA_009831015.1 Picea engelmannii
ATATACCAAGGAGACATTTTCATTTTGAATCATCTTGTACTTGAACATTTAAGTGGGGTAAAAGGAGGTTGCCCCCTCGAAGAGGCTTATTATCTGAAACTATCTCTTTTTCAAGGCGTTGAGTACTTTTCCTGAGGTTTTTCTATGCTATATTGATGTTTGGTTCTTAACACAATGCCCCCATGAAGGCAATTCCCCTACAAAACCTGCCAACCTTTCATGGATTAATCTCAGAAGACCCAAATGCATTCTTATTTGAATTTGATTTCCTATGTAGAGGGTATGATTACACCTCTGAACCCCCAAAATTAAAATTGTTCCCCTCCACTTTGAAAGGAGCAGCTCTACACTGGTTTATGGGATTGGGGGGCAGAACTATAAACTCATTGGATGAGATGAAACAAGCCTTCTTAAAAAAATATCAGGATTATTGTAGAACCAGAGAATTAAAAGATGAAATCTTTCAAATGATTACAAAAGAAAATGAATCATTAGAAGAATATGTCGAGACATTTCAATATAATTTACAAATATCACCCTATGGCATGTTACCAGGTGAAGTACTTAAGGCAACTCTAATTAAGGGTATGAAAGATGAATGGGTAGAAACATTGAATTTGATGGGGAAGGGTGACATTTATCAAGAAAATTATGATGACATCGTCCTATTATGCATCAGGTGCTCAAGAGGAAGTTCACGGACCAGATCAGGGATGTGTATCCCCCTCACCAGAAATAACAATATTACCAGCGGGGGTGTTACACGAGCTGAAGTTGGTAATCTCTTAGAAAACTTCAAAATAGATATTTTGAGCACTCTAACTACAAGATTAGATTTATTGCAGGCCAAATAGAAAAAAACAGAAGAAGAACAAACGTTGGCCATATTTTGCCATAGGTGTAGAAGAAAACATGGTCCAAGGGATTTCCCTTTGGATGTGGTTCGGGTTTGTGCTATCTGCGCCAAATATCACGACACAGAACAATTCCCATCGCTTCCTGGATTGAAATTTGTCTTTAGAGAAGTAGAAGTAGAAACGGAGTCATTATATCTGATGGCTCAACGTTGTCAATGGAAGAATCGGCCTCCAAATACACTACATGACCCTTCCTCTTTCTCCTCTGGATAGTATAATCAGAAGCAAGCTCCTGGTAGAACATGGAAGGGTCAGCCATTTACTAATCAGAACTGGTAGCCCTAACAATACCCACCTGCAAATACCACTTGGAAAAACTAGCCCGCTGCAAATCCTGCCTGGAAGAATCAACCAACTGTAATTTCCACTTGGCCTAACTCACAATATCCCACCTCATCCTGGAAAAAATCAAATAACAACATCTACCCTTCACAGTGGCCCAACATGACTACCCAAAACCCAAATTGGAATCAGAATTGGCAGTGCCCCATAGGGATAAACAACCAACCCATGGGGATGGACCCTCAAACTTAGCCTACGTTACAAGCACCACTCCAATTGCCCCAAAATCCGCAATCACAATTGCGCTCTCAACTACCAACCCAGCCACACCCAAATCCAAATAACAGACCGACTCAACTCATCCAAATTATGGAGAATGGGGAAGGAGAGACCAGCTCGGTAGGGTGCAGTGAACTACAGTTGAGATCAGGGCGAATAATCTCTCTTGAAGAAAATAACATTTTTCAAAAGCAGGAGAATGAAAAACAACCAACAATAACACCTTCAACTGTGATAATAATAGAAGAAATCGAGCATGGGGGAAACACAGTCGAATCACAAGATCCTGATAAGGATGCAATGCCCTCCCCTCCGTTCCCCTAAAGATTAATGATAGCAAAACTGACCGTATATCCCAACTTCGACATTGTAGGGGAACTCAAGAATTTATATATCAAGATTCCACTCCTGCAAGCTCTCCAAGACATCCCAATTTACGCAAAAACGATCGAGGAGCTATGTGGGAGAAAGCTCGTCAACAAAATTAAAGATCCATCATCAACAGTCTGTGTGGTAGGAGCCTTGTCTTATCTAATTTTAGGTAGACAAGAACCGGTCAAATATGAAGATCCAAGGAATCCCATAGTGACAATTCAGATTCAGGGTTGTTCTTTTCCAAATACACTAGTTGATTTGGGAGCAACCATCAACATCCTGACTATGGAAACCTGCAATACTTTGGGTTTTGACTCCTTCAAACCCACAACAATAATGTTGCATTTGGCAGATTGATCTGTAGTTCAACCAATTGGCACATTGCATGATATAGCCATCTCCGTCAACTCTTGGGAATATCCGGTAGACTTCCTCATCATCAACCCAAGAAGTGGACTTGAAGGGAATCCATTGATACTGGGCAGGCCATGGCTTGCAATAGTAGATGCATACATAGGATGTCGAGCGGGTAATATGACAATCACTAGAGGGGGTATCACAAAGAATCTCATTTAATATCCTCCTGCTAAGCCAAGCCCAAATTTCATATATCCACAACTGCCACCACTGTGATACCCAAAGAAGTATTTACGATCCCCTCTTACACAAGAAGAAGCCCTCATAATTAAAAACCAACTAGAGAATGACGTAATCAGTGGGTTTATCAATAGTCTAGCCACCATGAGAAACTTGACCTGCCAGATGCTCCAAGTTGGTCTAGACTGTGAAGCACAGGGAGACCTACTGGAAGATCTAATGGAACAACAAATTTCAATTACAGTCGTTCATAAAAGAAAACCCATCGAGATTTCATCAGGGAGGTTTCTAAACATCAATGCCAATTTAGATGAACAATAGCAACAAAAGCTAATTCAAGTCCTCTCCAAGTACCAGCAAGATTTTGCATGGGAATATTCTAATATGAAAGGTATTGATCTACAACTCTGCACACACCACATTTATGTTGAAAAATATGCTTGGCCTATTTGACAGCCATAGAGAAGATTGAATCCTCACCTCAGGGATATCGTTAAAGAATAATTACAAAAGTTGTTGGACGTAGATTTTATATATCCCATCTTAGATAGTGGATGGGTTTCCCCATTAGTCATCGTCCCAAAGAAAAATGGGAAATGGCGAATCTGTGTTGACTACAGGGAACTTAACCAAGCCACACAAAAAGACCACTTCCCTTTTCCTTTCATTGATCAGGTCTTGGATACTTTGGCAAGAAAGAAATTATTTTCTTTCCTAGACGGTTTTAGTGGGTACAATCAGATTCAGATTGCCCCAGAAGATCAAGATAAAACTACATTCACATTCCCCTGGGGCACTTTTTCATACAGAGTATTACCCTTTGGACTTTGTAATGCTCCAACCACTTTTCAAAGGGCCATTCTAAGCATATTAAGTGATCTGATCAGCGAAGGACTTGAAGTCTATATGGATGATTTCACTCCTTATGGCGACGACTTCGATCAAGAACTGAATAATCTGGAAAAAGTACTAGAACGGTGCATTGAGACCAGGTTATGTTTAAGCCATGAAAAATGTCACATGATGATGATAGAAGGTGTGATACTAGGGAATTATATCTCTGTAGATGGAATTAAAGTAGATCCAGCAAAAATAGAGGTAATCCTTAATCTACCTACACCACACACACAAACTGAGGTACATAGTTTCCTTGGCGCTTTAGGATAATATCATAGATTTATGGAAAATTTTGCAAGAACCGCTGCACCTCTACATGCTTTGACTGGTAATGTAGAGTTTCAGTAGTCTGACAAGTGTGATGTGGCATTTGCAGGACTCAAGAAGTTGATCTTGACAACACCAGTGTTGAGGGGACCAAATTGGAAAATACCATTTCACATCTCCACCGATGCATCAGATATTGCCATAGGCGCAGTCCTCGGATAGGAAGAAGACAAGAAACCCTGGGCCATTTATTTTATTAGCAAGAATATTACTCCAGCTGAACTTAATTATATAGTAACAGAGAGATTTTTTAGTTGTTATACATGCCATCAATAAATTTCGTCATTATATAACAGGCTATCCCATTATTTTGTATACTGATCATTTTGCTATCAGATATCTAGCTAATAAACTGATTACTAATGGACGGGTCACTCGATGGTTATTACTATTATAGGAATTTGATATCACCATCAAAGATTGACCCGAGAGAGAAAATCTTGTCACAGACTTCATATCCTGCATACCCAAAATAGACGACTCCTTAACAGTCGAAGATCAATTTCCAGACGAGTATCTGTTTGTCATTACTACAAAGCCACCTTGGTATGCTGATGTAGAAAATTATCTGGTAGCGGGAAGATTACCGACACATATTTCATCAAGGGAAAGGAAAATGATCGTCCAACATAGCGCACAATTCGCCTGGATCAACGGATACCTCTTCTATACATGAGATGATCTCCAGATCTGCAGATGCGTACGAGATGACGAAATATACGACATACTAAAAGAGGGACATGATGAGCCCTATGGTGGACATTTTTCAGATCATAGGACTGGACACAAAATTTTGCAGATGGGCTATTATTGGCCCTCAATATTCAGAGACACAAAGAAATATGTCCAGACCTACGATAGTTGTCAATGGATGGGAAAACCAGGTCAGGCTGATGAAATTCCTTTGAAAGCACAATTAGTTGCAGAACCATTTGAGAGATGGGCACTAGATTTCATTGGCCCCTTCAATCCAAATTCAAATCAGAAGGCCTATATTCTAGTTGCAACATACTACATGACTAAATGGGTAGAGGCAAAATCCTTACCAAATGCAATAGAAGAAGTAGTCATCAAATTTCTTTTTAAATTATTCATACGCTATGGACTACCAAGAGAGGTAATTACTAATGGGGGGTCACAATTTACAGCTCATAGAATCACCACCACCCTGGATAATTATCATATTAAACACATAATTACTTCTCCGTACCATCCACAAGCAAATGGGCAAGTAGAAAGCACCAATAAAGTCTTGGAGGCAACCCTGACAAAGACTGTCTCAACAAACAGACATAATTGGGCTTCTGAGCTCCCAAATGCCTTATGGACTTACCGCACAACATGGCGTAATACCACTGGCTACTCTCCTTATCATTTAGTCTATGGAAAAGAACCCATCTTCCCAATAAAGTTTGAAATCAAGACTCTAAGGATGGCCCAGGAAATCGGACTGGATCTTACAAAAGAAGATAAACAATGCCTTCAGCAACTCAACGAATTGGATGAAGCATACCTGTCTATTGTAGAGCACACAACCATTATTCAGCAACAGAGAACGACCTGGCACGATAAGCATATCAAGAAAAAATCATTTAAAAAAGGTGATTGGGCGCTCCTCTATGATTACAGATTTCAGGATTTTTCGGGAAAATTACAGACACGGTGGGTAGGACCATACGAAATCAATGAAGTCCATGATAATGGCACAGTCACGTTAAGCACCATCGATGGGTCCGGATCTCCATTTCTGGTCAATGGACACCGGATACGACTCTATCATCAGCCGCCCTCAAAAGAATCTTTCTACCAGGAAGTAAGTAAGGATCCTACCGTTCGAATTTTGGCTGGCTGGGAAGGTAATCCAGCCACCCCAACTCCATAAATGTTGAATTCTGTTGACATTGTACATACTGTATATAATTTTTCTTTTTTCGTAGATTTTATTTATTTATTTTTATTATTTTTTGACAGTCACTCGAGAAAATAAGAACTAGGGAGGATAACTGTAATGAGCTTAGTTAGCACTCTTTTCTGTTCTGAACTCCTTCTTCATCTCATCACCCAGACCCTATCTTTCGCAGAGAAGTGAATGTGTCATGTTCAACAACAGCAATTGGGCAACTATAATGAAACTCATAACATCAACAAACCATCCACTACTTAATTTTGAAATAAACCAACTCATAAATGAATTTAGTTGATGACTAATCAACCTTGGATTCAAGCAAAAAACATTTCCAAGTTTCTAAAAATTACCTATTCAGATGGTTAAAAACCTAACAATTGTTATTCCTTTGAATGGAATAATTGTTATTCCTTTTGCACGTCCATTGTTCCTGTTGAACACTTGTTGTTCCTTTGAACGGAACAAGAACAATTGCCGTTCCTTTTGCGTGCTTGTTGTTCCTTTGAACAGAACAATTGACATTCCTTTTGCACGCTTGCTATTCCTTTGAATGGAACAATTGTCGTTCCTTTTGCGCGCTTGTTGTTCCTTTGAATGGAACAATTGTCGTTCCTTTTGCGTGCTTGTTGTTCCTTTGAACGGAACAATTGTCATTCCTTTTGTGAGCTTGTTGTTCCTTTGAACGGAACGATTTTCATTCCTTTTGCATTCTTATTGTTCCTTTGAATGGAACAATTGTCGTTCCTTTTTGCGCGCTTGTTGTTCCTTTGAATGGAACGATTGTCGTTCCTTTTGCGCGCTCGTTGTTCCTTTGAATAGAACAATTGTCGTTCCCTTTTCACACCCGCTATTCCTTTTGCACACCTATTGTTCATTTTGTCGTTCCTTCCCTAGATTGCTGATAAAATGCTAAACCATTCCTTTGGGGTACAACTTTCACCAAATAATTTTCACCAGCATTATTTCTAACGATCTATCATTATTTTGTGGACCATCTCCCATACCTTATCAAACTATTTTTTGGATCACTTTCTTCGAAATATCTTAAACCTTGTTCATAACCTGTAACCACCATAATTCGTTTCTTTTCCCTTATACATACAAATACACTTAAATGATATCTCGCCTTTATAATTAATAATTCGTCTGTGGCACACTTTTACTTGGAATCCTTACACTTCTTTACACCATCCCTTACTCTTAAGGAGTAGATGAGCCTTCCTTCATACACTTCTAAAAAAAAAAAGAGCAATAAAATTTCTTTCTTTTCCCACAAAGAATAGGGGGTCTCATCATGAGCCAACCTACCACGATCATTGGATACTAACCTAAGTGACATTCCCACTATGGCTACCACACCAGGGCAATGGCCTTTGACATTTTCTTTTGTCAAAAGGACAAGAGGTCTCATCACGAGCTGACTTGTTCACTTAAGTTACACTCTAGTTAGTGGCATTATCATCATCTGGATACCAAACCAGGATAATGGTCTTTTTTCGAGAAAAAGTTAAATAAATTTCTAAATATATATATATATATATATATATATATAATAAAAAATGTCCTCGAGGTGTAGGATAGTCGGTGACAGAGTGTGTTGTTAACCCACTTCGTGTTGAAAAGTCATCGGTTCGAAACCTGCGGGGACAAAAAATCCAACCATGTTAAGGGTTGGTGTGGCTCAGGCCATGTGCGATCCCTGGGTGATTTTGACAACTTAGATGCCCCTGAGTTGCGGTTTCTCAAGCCACAGGTTGATCCTGATGCCAACAGGTTTGGCCACATTAACAAACAAAAAATAAAATAAAAAATTAGAAATAATTTTTTTTCAAAAAGAATAGGGGGTCTCATCACAAGCCAACCTACCACGATCATAGGATAATAACATAAGTGACATTCCCATTATGGCTACCAAACCAGGGCAATGGCCTTTGACAGTTTATCGTCAAAGGACAAATGGTCTCATCATGAGCTAGCTTGTTCACCTAAGTTAAAATCTAGTGAGTGTCATTATCACCATTTGGCCACCAAACAAGGATAATGGTATTTTTGGAAAAGACGATTCAAATAATTATCAAAGATACATGCTCATCTAAGGGTTAAAAGGCAACCCTGTCGAGGCTATGGACGTCTACTGACAACAGTGGCTCTACCTATGGTATGGAAGTTTACCTTAAACGCCAAGTTTTTGCGTGTCTCTAGATTTCCTTCACTCAATAAGGAGGCTATCATTTCTGTTGTATTCAATAAAATGGAAAAGTAACAACATTATGACATGTGGGATATTATTTCAATGAACATATTTAATTTATTCAGTGTATGTATCCTTAAATCATTCTTTTGAGTATAGGTATATTTCAATTCCATGAAAGAGGGCTAACGTTTAATGATTACTGCTAAAATATGTTGTTTGAAAATTAATCATTGATCCCCATTAGTGGTGGCAGTACAATTATTACCCCTTACCATCAATACCTACACTCATTACTTTCCCCTACGCTGACGGTCGAGGTCGACCTTTATATTAATGAGGGGAGTGGATGCTTGACACACTTCTCAATAAAGATAGTAATGATTGTAATAAATACCCACATTTGTAAATAGTTGTTGTCTCTAATATTTGCTATTTTCAGTAATTTTTCCTCCGAGCTAGTCTAACCAAGTCTGTTACCAGGAATGATAGTCGTCCACATTTTATCACAAAATGGGTGGCAAAGGTGTGTTCAGGGAGCCAACTTTACTACAAGTTATAGAGAAAGCAAGATAAATCCTACACCGGCTGGGGTGTATGGAGTACTTCAACCGTCTACAAGGATATGACACGAATGTCACACTTGAATTCTTTCAGAATCTGCAGGGAGAAATCTCTATGGTGCGAGGCATACAAATCTCAGTCACCCCAGAAATGTTAGTAGAGGTCACGGGCCTCGCTAACATGGGCATTCAATGGAGAGGAATATACACAACACTGAAGGAAGTTGTGGAAACTTTCACGGACCCTGGGGAAGGATTTGATAAGAAGGGAAAGGGACTTAATCCCTGTACCCTCATAGAACCATGGAAGGAACTGGCAGGGATAATTCAGTGGTACATCACCCGTGATGGACAATACGACACAATTCGACCTTGCCACCTCAAATTGTTGGCAGCCTTAAAACAATGGTTAGTACTTAATCTACCTTTCTTTCTGAATGCCATATTACATGAGGTTGCCTTAAGAACACAAAAGTCCAAGGATCATGTTACTGTTATCAGTCACCATAGATTAGTTAAAATGATAACAAATAAAGTACTGAGTCAAACTCAATTGACCTGGGATAGTCTGATTGAGGCCAATAGACCTCGACAACTAGAGCAGCTTGAATTATAGAATGAAGAACCACAACATGAAATTGAAGATAGACAGGTAGAGGAGACTACCGCCCAAAGAGAAATCCCATCTCCTCAAATTGAAGCTGAGGCAGACCCTGCCCAAATCACAGAGGCCCAGACCTCACAAACACAAGCATTAACAAAAAAGAGGAAGAGAGCAAAAGCTGCCCCTAAAACCATCATTCATACAATGAGAAGAAGCAGACGAATTCAGGAAACAATTGAAGCAATTTCGGGTACAACAAAATAGCCTGAAGAACTTTAGAATTCTATAGAACAGTCTCCACGGGAGAATGTTCAAGAAATTGGGCAAGAAGAATAGACCCACTAATGGCTACCGACCCTCCACACCCGTAGGTCGAAAGGTCCTCGCCAATAGGATCTTTCTTCTTTCCTTGGCTCGAAGAGCTTTCGAAAATGGCTCTTATATTTCTCTTTCGGGAAATCTACACCCACAATCAACTTCAAGTAATCCCCCCCTTTATACCTCGAGAGGTCAAACTTCGCACCTTCGCGAATCCGTTGGTCAAGTGCCTTGTCCCTAAATCTCTGAGGCTCGAAAATAGTCAATGCTGACCCTTCCTCTTCCCTTTCGGGATTTTCCTTATTGCGATTTCGGCGGTCGCGGTGTCAAGCAACCTGTTTTTCGCGATTCCCGAAACGCGATTTTCCGAAATTCTGATGCACTCACAAGGTTGACCTTTCAACGCCCATTTACTCTATCGGGACTTCGGATTTTGCAATATCGCGAATCCTAATGCAATAAATCCAGAACTTCACTCCATGAAACTCTGAAACAATCAACTGAATTGACTTCTACGTCTATAGTGTGCCACCTGTCCACCTCGCTGACTCCTCTGGCCCCACACCATCCTTTTAGCCTTCGGGACGTCGTGTTTCATGATATCGCGATTCTCGTTCCAAAGTTTATGGGACTTCCACCTACGAAATCCCAAAATATGAATCCACTTGCAAATCCAATGACCCTTGTGGCTTGGATCTACGATCCTACTCCTCCTAAGCTTAGAACCTTTCAAAGCATTCATTGTAACTTCCCTACTCCTCCGTGAGATCTAACGGTTCACGGAACTTCATGATTTCTCCTCAGAGAATTCTAATCGTCTGTTCCCTCATTACTACGCTTTCCATCAAATTCTCAAGGTTCTTGGCCTCTGCCTTCCTTCGACTCCTTCGAAGGTCCAAATCCTTCTGAACTTTCCATGATTTCGGGTCCTTTAGAAAATTCCTAATCACACTCCTTACGGAAACCTTCAAACACTTCCAAGTGTTGAAATCCTTCGAATCTGTGCACACCTGCAGCAACAGTCTCTCAATATTTTGCTCAGATTCGCAACTCTGAGACTTTACTCGGCCTACGCACTCCTTGCATGACTCCTGTTCCTGACTGCACTTTAGTGTGAACGAGAACAAAAGCTATCATATCTGAACTCTTAGAGACAAACCTCTGAACTCTCTATCAAAGCACTCCTTGCAGGAACTCTAGCTCAGATAGAGAAACAATTGAAACTCATTCCATTACCCTTTCCTCTCAGATTTCAAACATTCAACAAGAAATCATTCACACATAGCATAAAATCAATTGCATGACAAAAAGAGTAAATCATTCATGAGCATAACATTCAAATATGCATACAGAGAATATATGAACACCATGAGTCTGAATCACAGCTTTCTTATATTTATTCAGAACTTCTATACATGGAGTCTACTACACAGCTCTCTGCTTATCCTCTATGCTCTCAACACACTAATGTTACAATACACAATGAGGGTGTCTATATCATGTTTCCCTTTTGTGCTCTAAAAACTGTCTAATCTAACATTCAATTCTATCTACTTGCATTAACTACCATAAATGCCTTCGATTCTACAAAGGACGAGAGCGGATCGCTCAAGGTCCATTTACATTATACAAGTGCGCCTTCATTTAATTGTTTCATTTAAAGTTCTAAAACATTCTCAAAATTTGTGTTGGACGCTTTTCCAGCTGTTCTTGGACTCTGCGCTGGCTCGCTTGAGATGCTCCGACATCATACTCCCTCGCTTGAAAATTTTCATGGGCTTCTGTCCATGAGCTCGCACACTGTTTGTCCATGCTTTTGGATCTCTGCTTCGTTCTTCCAGCTAGCATCTTCAACGGGATTGCCTCTCCATTTGACCAAATACTCAAAGTATTTCTTTCGCTTGGTCTTCTTGCTAACCCTTTTGTCCAATATGCGCTCCATCTGCGGCTTATCTACAACTGGCATCTTCTTTGTCCATTAGATCACTAGCTGCTCATTTCCTATCCCTGCTTCCTCAGCTTTATACGGGTACAAATCTGAGATATTGAATATCAGATAAATTCTGATCCCATTGGGTAATTCAATCTCGTAAGCATTCGCCCCAAATTTCTTCAAGACCCTACATGGTCTGATTTTCTTCATTTTCAGCTTACTATATGTTCCTCTCAGGAACCTTTCCTTTCTCAAATGTGCTAGAATCAAATCATCAACTTCAAACTGAAGTTGTCTTCTGTGTTGATCTACTCTACACTTATATTCCTAGTTCAAACTCTGCAGTCGCTCCTTCACTTGGCTGTGAAGTTCCTTCATCGCCTCTGCGAAATTTTTTGCACTAGCGCTCCTAGTTGCATTCTTTCTTGAATATCTCAATTCATAAATTCCTCTTGGCTGCATGCGATAGACAATCTAAAATGGAATTTTCCCCATGATTCTTTTAATCGAGTCGTTATAAGCAAACTCTACCTGTGGTAATATGTTGTCCCACTGGCTGTGGTGTTCTGTCACCAGGCTTATCAACAAGTCTCCCAGACTTCTGTTCACCACTTCTATCTGTCCATCCGTCTGAGGATGATAAGCCGAACTAAATAACAAGTTAGTTCCCAGCTTCTTCCATAAGGTTCTCCAGAAGTGTCCTGTGAACTTGGTGTCTTGATCCGAAACTATACTTCTTGGTAAGCCATGAAGTCGAATGACTTCTTTGAAAAACAGGTTCGCAATGTGAGTTGCGACACTGGTCTTCTGACATGGAATGAAGTGTGTCATCTTGGAAAATCTATCCACCACCACAAAGATTGAGTCAAATCCTCTTTGCATTCTTGGTAACCCCAATACGAAATCCATGCTAATTGCATCCCACGGCCTTTCAGATATTGGCAATGGTTGATAAAATCCTGGATTCTGTTTCCTTCCCTTCGAATGTTGACAAATTATGCATCTGTCCACGAATCTTTTGACGTCTGCTCACATTCCTGGCCAAAAATATGACTCATTCAATTTTGCAAACGTCTTGTCCTGACCAAAGTGCCTTGCCAATCCTCCACTGTGTTTCTCCTTCAGCAAATTCTCCCTCATGGAGCATTTCGGAATACACAGCTGATTACCCTTAAACAATAATCCTTCCTAGATCATGAATTCTTCCCATTGGCTTCTATCCTTGAGAATTGGATTCTCGACTGCTTCGTATGCCTCCTGAAAATCTGGATCATCATTGTACATGTCCCTAAGATCATCAAAACCCAACGTTTTGACTCTGAACTCCTGCAATAGCAAACACTTTCTTCTCAAAGCATCAGCAACGTTGTTAGCAGTACCAAAAATATGTTTAATCACAAAAGTAAAATTCTGCATATACTCAACCCATTTGACATGTCTCTGATTCAACTTTTCCTGTTGAGTAACAAACTGCAGTGCATGATTGTCACTGTATAAGACAAACTCTTTCGGGATCAAGTAATGCCTCCATTTCTTCAACGCCTAGGTGATAGCATAAAACTCCTTATCATAAGTGGAGTATTTCACTTTCGCTTCATTCAGCTTCTCATTGAAGTATGCTATCGGCTTGTCTTCCTGATTCAAGACTGCCCCTATTGCAAATCCACTTGCATCGCATTTCACTTGAAATGTCTTTCGGAAATCCGGCAACACGAGAATTGGTTGTTTCGTAATCTTCCTCTTCAATGGATTAAAAATATTCTCAGCTTCTTCAATCCAGTGAAAATATTTGTGTCTTTTCTTCACTATGTCCATCATCAGTGCACTAATTCCACTGAAATTCCTAATGAATTTTCGGTAGAAACTAGCCAATCCATGAAAACTTCTCACCTCAAAGGTATTCTTCGGCGATGGCCAATTCTTGATTACCTCCACCTTACCTGGATCCATTCTCAACTCATCTACAGAAATAACAAATCCCAAGTAAATGAGATATGTCTTCATGAATGAGGATTTCTTCATGTTTATCAACAGCTTCTCCTGTTGTAGTCTCTACATCATTGTAGCCAAATGCTTCAGATGCTCTGCCGCTATTTTACTAAAAACCAATATGTCATCCAAATACACAATGACAAATTTTCCGATGAACTCCCTCAGGACTTCATTCATCAACCTCATGAAGGTACTCGATGCATTTTTTAAGCCAAATAGAATAACAAGCCATTCATACAACCATTCGTTGGTTTTGAATGTTGTCTTCCACTCATCACCTTCTCTCATGTGGATTTGATGATAACCGCTTTTCAAATCAATCTTTGAAAAATATTTTTCTCCACTCAAGCAATCCATCAGATCATCCATCCTTGGCAATGGAAATCTGTACCTGATGGTTATCTTGTTAATCACCCTCGATTTAGTACACATCCTCCAGGCTCCATCTTTCTTCGGACTGAGTACTGTTGGAACAACACACGGGCTCAAGCTTTCCCTGACCAAACCTTTGTCCAACAACTCCTGGACTTGTCTTTTGACCTCTTCGTTCTCTTGCGGCGTCAATCTGTACACGGATTTGTTTGGTAAACTAGCTCCTGGTATGAGATCAAATGATGACTCACACTTCTGATTAGTGGCAACGAACGAGGTAGTTCGTCCACTACTATATCAGCGAATCCTTCCAGCAACTCCTGAATCTCTTCTGGTAAATCATCCACTCTTGTGTTGGTCAAAACAATCTTTGGTTTCCTGACCACAATGAACTGCGGTTCTTCTTTATTCTTAACCTCTGTAAGAAGTTCCTTCCCACTCATGAGAAGTATAGTGTTGCTTACTTCTAGTTTCACCTCCTTATCCTTAATTGGAAGCAACATGTGAGTCCTCCCATTCTTCTCTAGGGTGTATGTGTTCAGTCTCCCATCATGAATCACATTTCTGTCATATTGCCATGGTCTACCCATCAATAGATGACAAACATACATAGGGATAACATCACATAATATCTTATCATTATATCCTCCTATCTTAAATTCAACTAAACATTGTTTAGTGACAGTTACCTGATGTCCTTTTTGTAGCCACAAAATTTTGTATGGGCTTGGATGATCAATCGTCTCTAGCTCTAGCTTTTCTACCATTTCTATAGAAATGAGATTATCTGTGCTACCACTGTCCACAATGACCTTGCATACCCTGACCTTGGTCTTGCAAGAAGTATGGAAAAGTCTGGTTCTCTGAACTGAACTCTCCACCTCCTTCTTTGGTGTCAAAAGAGCTTTTTGCATCATCAACGATCTTCCGCCTTTAGCGTCTTCTGACTCAACATCTCACCTATGTGCTTCGACGATGTGAGTTTCTCCACTCTCTTTCTTTTTTTCCAGACACTCGTAAGACTTGTGCCCATTCTTTCCACATGTGAAGTAGGTTATTACTCCACCTCTTCCTCTTCCTCTGCCTCTAGTACGAGGAAAAATATTATTATTTGCATAATCTCCTCTCTGCTCAGTATGTTGTCCTCTCTGTTCAACATATTTTCCTCGTTGTGAGCTTCCACCTCTCTCAATTTGAGTCTAAGGTTTTTTCCAGTCCTCCTTGGGCTTCTGATATTTATCCTGGGCAACTAATTTTCCTCTGGGCTGACTTCTGCCTCGGCCCCTCTGACCCTACTTTCGACTCAACTTCTCTTCATATTTTAGAGCCATCTGATAAGCATCTTCCACTGTTCGGATGGTTACCATTCTCATCTCATCCTGGATGTCGTATCTCAGGCCATTCATGTATCTGGCAACTTTTTCATCATCACTTTCCGGATGACCTACCCTGATGTTCAGCTTGTAGAATTCTTCAGTGTATTCTTTCACCGTCATCAGCTTTTGGCCAGGTTCTGCATTCTCCTGAACAAAGAAATTTAGTAATCTTTGGGGATGAATTTCGCCTTCATCTTCGCGATCATTCTATCCCAGATTTTGATCTTCTGCTTGCCTTTGCAACGTCTGTCATCTTGTAGTTCATCCCACCACAATGCTGCATGTCCCTTCAATCTTGTGACAGCATGCTTGACCTTCTTGTCCTCTTCGACATCTTCATAGTCAAAGTATGTGTCCAGAGCTCTAATCCAGTCTAGAAGCTCCTCTGCATCTAGATTTCCCTCATAAACTAGAATGTCCATCTTCTCTCTTGAACCCATTCTTGCAATAACTCTGATCAACCGTTCGTTTGCTGCATCTTCAACTGCAACTTCTTCTTCTTCACGTTCAGCTTCAATTTCACTTTTGAAATCACTAAGATCCCCAGCATTGATTGTACGTCTTTGTGTTGTCTCCATGTCCTCGAGTCTATCTCGTAGATCATGCATCTCTCTCTCCATGGATAGATCAGTCATCTTCCTACCTTTTCTTCTCGGCATTTCCCTCTCCTCTGGTGGATCGGGTGTTTGCCTGTCCCTTCTCCTTGGTGGCATGGTGAATTCTCTTTTTCTCTGCTACAGAAAGCAAAGAACCTTTATGGGCTCTGATACCAAACTGATGGCTACCGGCCCTCCACACCCATAGGTTGGAAGGTCCTCTCCAATACGATCGTTCTTCTTTCCTTGGCCCGAAGAGCTTTCGGAAATGGCTCTTCTATTTCCCTTTCAGGAAATCTACACCCACAATCAACTTCAAGTAATCCCCCCCCTTTATACCTCGGGAGGTCGGACTTCTCACCTTCGCGAATCTGTTGGTCAAGCGCCTTGTCCCTAAATCTTCGAGGCCCGAAAACAGTCAATGCTGACCCTTTCTCTTCCGTTTCAGGATTTTCCTTATCGCAATTTCGATGGTCGCGGTGTCAAGCAACCTGTTCTTCACAATTCTCGAAACCCGATTTTCTGAAATTTCGATGCGCTCACAAGGTTGACCTTTCAACGCCCCTTTACTCTGTCGGGACATTGGATTTCACAATATCACGAATCCTAATGCAATAAATCCGGAACTTCATTCCACGAAACTTCAAAAAAGTCAACTGAATTGACTTCTACATCTATAGTGTGCCACCTGTCCACCTCGCTGACTCCTCTAGCCCCACACCGTCCTTTTAGCCTTCGGGACGTCGCGTTTCATGATATCGTGATTCCCGTTGCAAATTTTACGGGACTTCCAGCTACAAAATCCCGAAATAGGAATCCGCTTGCAAATCCAACGACCCTTGTGGCTTGGATCTACGATCCTACTCCTCCCGAGCTTAGAACCTTTCGAAGCATTCATTGTAACTTCTCTGCTCCTCCATGAGATCTAACGGCTCACGGAACTTCATGATTTCTCCTCAGTGAATTCTAACTGTCTGTTCCCTCATTACTACGCTTTCCGTCAAATTCTCAAGGTTCTTGGCCTCTGCCTTCCTTCGACTCCTTCGAAGGTCCAAATCCTTCTGAACTTTCCATGACTTCGGGTCCTTTAGAAAATTCCTTCTCACACTCCTTGCGGCAACCTTCAAACACTTCCAAGTGTTGAAATCCTTCGACTCTGTGCACACTTGTAGTAGCAGTCTCTCAATATTTCACTCAGATTCACAACTCTGAGACTTTACTCAGCCTACGCACTCCTTGCACGACTCTTGTGCCTGAATGCACTTCAGTGTGAATGAGAACAAAAGCTATCCTATCTAAACTCTTAGAGACAAACCTATGAACTCTCTGTCAACGCACTCCTTGCAGGAACTTTAGCTCAGATAGAGAAACAATTGAAACTCATTCCATTACCCTTTCCTCTCATATTTCAAACATTCAATAGGAAATCATTCACACATAGCATAAAAGAAATTGCATGACAGAAAGAGTAAATCATTCATGAGCATAACATTCAAAGATGCATATAGAGAATATATGAACACCATGAGTCTGAATCACAACTTTCTTATATTTATTCAGAACTTTTGTACATGGAGTCTGCTACACAACTCTYTGCTTCTCCTCTATGCTCTCAACACACTAATGTTACAATACACAATGAGGGTRTCTATATCCTGTTTCCCTCTTGCGCTCTAAAAAYTKTCTAATCTAACATTCAATTCTATCTACTTGCATTAACTACCATAAATGCCTTCTATTCTACAAAGGACGAGAGCGGATCGCTCAAGGTCCATTTACATTATACAAGTGCACCTTCATTTAATTGTTTCATTTAAGGTTCTAAAACATTCTCAAAATTTGTGATGGACGCTTTTCCAGTTGTTCTTGGACTCCGCGTTGGCTCGCTTGAGATGYTMTGTCATCACCTCACAAAAGAATGATCAGGAATATACCCAACTGGCATTAGAGCATCTGACAGAACAATTTTTGGCCCAGGTTTTGGGAATMTTGGGAACCTCAATTGACAKAGGCACAAATAATCTAGAAAAATGCCCAGAAYAAGCCTCCTCTTCAAAACCAGCTGAAGATTTTCCTGATATTGAAATGTCTTTTCTAGAGGACACAACACAGGAAGAACCTCATTTTGAAATGAGAAGCCCTCTTGGACAGATAGAACATTTGGAAAGAAAAGAGGAACAACCATCTACTGACCAAAATGAAGAAGACCTTGAGACCTCTCATAAACAAAAATCAGCCAAGAGCCATAAGAAAATTAGAAAGTTAAAAAAAGAAAACAAATTGTTGAACAAAAAGGCTAAGAAGGCTGAATTATTAAAGCAGAAGGTGGGTAAACTCAAGGAAATTATCAAGGAATTGAGGAAAAAGTTAGAACAAGTAGATAAGGCCCACATAAGAAAGAAAAAAAAAAGGGCCAGAGTGCAAGGAAGAAACCCTCTTCCTAAAGAAGCAGTCAGTAAAAATTATGTAGGGATACAGACATACCCTGAAGAAATAGTAGTAGAAGAAACAGTAGCTCAGAACGAGGAAGTAATTCCTTTAGAGACACAAAATAATATGATAGCTACAGAAGCAATTGATGCTAAGGTGTAGACAGACACCTTGGTATTAGAGGAAATATCTCAACTCCTTGAGAAGAATGCTACCATCAGGAGATTGGAGGAATAATTGATGCAGTCTCAACAAACCCTGGTTCAAAATAGAAATGAATTACTGACTATGGCAGAGCATCAGGAACTCCAGTCCTAGAAATAGAGTGATATTGTGGACAGACTGGAAGCAGATCTTACACAGGCCCAGCAAGCATTAACTCAATCCGACGAGGAGATGGGCACTATGGAAGAATACCAAGCATCTCAATCTCAAGCACAGGGTGTCATCATTGATAAACTAAAGGCAGAGTTGGGACAAGCCTAGCGAGCATTGGATCAACACCAAGATGAGATGGTCACTAGGGTTGAACATCAAAATATTTTTAAACAACTGAAGGACATGACAACAACAGAGAGTGAGACCTATGATGAGCTCAATAGAGCCCAAGGGAAGGTAAAAGAGGTACAAACCCAATTGGAAAAAGCTTTGGAGCGAATCAAAGAAATTTGTGATGTCTACTCTGATGCTATTAATTGCAGAGCCCCTACCACCAATTACACTTTATTCTTTCTGGAACGATATCTATTATTGAGAGTGAAGGCCATCAGAACAGGTAAACATATTTCATTTTCCACTGTACCCGAGTTTATTTCATGTTTCAGAGAGCAGGACGAAAAGGTACAATACTTTCTGTGCGAGTTGTACTTTCATAATTTCATTCTGGAAGAAGAAAGGAAAGATAACCCTAGCCCAGTCATAGGTGACATACAGTTTCAGGAATTTCTGTCATTTACTCAGAACCAAGTCAGATGGGGTAAAGCTCATAAAACTTTCCTAAATAGGGAAACTGGGCTAGATCTCTGGGTTATGGGAGAGCCTCCAAAGTCCTTTCCAGCCATTATGCGACATAAAACCTTTATGAAAAGAGGGGGGGGGTCATAGAATCCTTAGCCCCTATCCATCTATAGGTTATACGTTTAGGTATCACTCATTTTAGAGAGATTAAGGAAGAATCTCTTGCTGCTTCTAAACTGAAATGGGATGCATCCTCCAGTGAAGTGAAGAGTAGGGAACCCTTTGGGTACAAGAATTTCATTGCAGCTACCTTCATAATAGAAAGGTATTCTAGATTTCTCCAAGAGGAAGGGCCTGCTTGGATTGGGTGCAGATATAATCCCCCTATCATCTGGTTTCCTCCAGAAAGTTACCAAAAAGATTATCAAATTAACAAGAAAAGGGAGGATGCTACTTTTGGAGAACTCAAAAGAAGCAATGGATTCAGGAGGCCTGGTGAACCAACCTTTCCACCTTACAACATTACTGCTTTACATGTAATATCTTAGCTTGCATGAGGACATGAAAGAAGGTAAGCTGGGGGGTATGTTAGGTTATGAAAAAGGTATAAATATCTTCCTTTTTCCCACATTTCATGATATCATCTTGATTGACTTTTCAGTTATTTAGGAGAAAATAGGATAGAAAATGAATAATATACTCTTTAGCGTTATTGTTGAAGTTAGATTACAAAGATCCTAAAATATGATTGGAATTGTCCAGTTTTATTACAGGATTGGAAAAATATTGTCAAACCCAAGATAGCAAAGGAAATCTTGAAGATGCACAAGCTATTGGAGGTTGAGGACTGTATGGTGCAAGGCAGTTTTGAAGATGATTGAGTTTGTTATATTGTAACTTTATAATAGTAAAGAAATCCTGAGAATCTCTCGATCCTCAGGATATCTTAAGTTACCCAGATTGTTGTAATATATAAGGGGTAAATAGATCCTGAAAAGATATAGAAGAATTGCACCCAAGAACTCGGAACTTAGAATTTCTTTGCGTTAGTAGTTTTTGTAAATGTTGTACCAGCTATGAAATCAATAAAATATTTGAGCAGTTTTACCATTTCTATTTCTATATACTAAATTTCAAATAGCAGTGCTTCTAAGGACCAAGGGTCCAGACTAAAGGAGCTATTGTTCGACCTGTAATTGTATCAGTTCAATTTTTGTTTTGTGATTCGATTCTCTTTTGCAGTAGTTAAATGAATGCATAAGTGTGTTGATGATTTTATGTCATTTGCAAGAGATAGATATTTCCTTAAGCATTAAATGATCGTTGTTCCAATCCCTATTACTGATATTTGATGCATGATAGTTCCTCATAAGTTCACACTTGTTGTTCCTTTTAGTTAGTTTACATTTGTTGTTCCTTTCACTTAGTTTACATTTGTTGTTCCTTTCTGTTAAACTATAGTTGTTGTTCCTTTCAATAGAAGTATGAATGTTGTCTCTTTTTTATTAGATTACAGTCTCTGTTTCTTTCCATAGATAGAGTAATTCACCTTTTTCCTTTCCAACAATTTGATTCATAATAATAATCAATTCTGCAAGTCTTTATTTAGATTCAATTATTGCTCTTAAAATGAATTCAATAGATTAATTAGTTCCTTTAAATTGCACAGCTTTAGATTTCAATTTCTAGAATCTTTAATGAATGTTTGAGGAACTTGATTGTTGATAAACTCATATTTTCTTTAACTACATGATTCTATCCTCTACGATCTATCTGCATAGACTTTGCCGATATTCTTGAGATAAAAACGAATCCTCGGGTTGATAAATTAATGTTAAACTAAGGTTGTTTTTAGACATCTTTAGACCCCAACAATGGCTATGCTTAGATTTTGTTACCGAGCATGGGTATGCCCTCCTCAAGGATGATATTATTAAAAATGGGGATAGAAACATTCCCTCTAATTATAGGACCATTGTGATTAGCTCGATTTTATCCAAGCCTTATGGAATTATTTTGGAAAAGAAGATTAGCATTTGGCTAGAAAGACATGGTAAAATAGCTAAAGGCCAAACCATATTTAGGAGATATCATTCAACTGTGGACCATCTTGTTACCTTTAGGATCATTGCAGAGGATTTCCGCAATACTAAAACCAATCGTTTTTGTTGTTTTGTTGACTTTAGAAAAGCTTTTGACATGGTTCCTAGGAAAAACCTTTGGAATAGGTTGGAAGAGATAAAAGTGCCTCTCAAGTCGAGGGTTGTTGCAATAAGGATGTATGAGAATGTTATTTCTAATTTTAAAAACAATGAGGGTTGGTCAAAAGAGATTAATTGCAATATTGGAGTCAAACAAGGTTGTCCCTTGTCCCCTACCCTTTTTGGCATATACATTGATAAGTTAGAAGAATGCTTTGAAAAAGAAGGTTGTGTTGGCCCTACTCTCACTGGTATAGTCATCAATCTTATTCTTTATGTCGATGATATCGTTCTTATGGAAAGGAGTCGCCATGATCTTGAAAACCAACTAAGAATCCTCAAGGATTTTTTCTCCAATATGGGTATGACTGTTAATACTGATAAGACTAAGGTCATGATTATTAAATCCAATAAGATCCCTTATGATACCTTTGTATATGAAAACAACAACTTGGAGGAAGTGATTTCATACAAATATCTTGGAATTGATATTCACCACAAGATCAATTGGAATTCTAGCATTGAGAAAAGGATTATTGGGGGATGGAAAGCTTATTATGGGCTTGAAAACAATTGTAGATCAATTGATCTTTGGAGTTGGGATAAGAAGAAACTCATATTTGAGACTCTTGTTACACATGTTATTATTTATGGATCTGAAGTTTGGGGATGTAGTATCTCTCATGAATAGTGGAGAAAGATAGATAAAATACAAAAGAATTTTATAACCTATAATCTTAAAATTAAAGGAAATACGCCCCATCCCATCCTCCTCTTAGAAACAAGCCTCTCCCCCATTGAGAGCATGGCTATGACTAGATACCTAATGTATAATAACAAGTTAAACATCATGGAAGACAAGAGGCTACCTAAAGTTGCTTCAAAATCAATTCATAACCACCATCGACTCAAGCGAGGATGGCATAAAGAGACATGGTATTGGCTAAACTATTGGGGAATCATAGAAGAAACCATTTTGTAGAATAAAGATACTATTAAAAAAAAGTCAAATCAAAATTTAAGGAAAAAATGTGGTGTGATAAAGAGTTAGAGGAAAAAAAAAATTAACGTATTACAAATATGTAATCAACCCTAATCTAGAAGATCAAAATTATCTATTTGTTTTTCCAAGTGTAAAGAAAAAAATAAGCATTTCTAAGATAAGAACAAATTCTCACGAGCTCCATTGTGAAACTGGGCGTTGGTCAATTCCTAAAACTCCATGGGATGAAAGAGTGTGTCACCTTTGTGACACTAAGAAGGTTGAAGATGAAAATCACTTTTTCTTAGATTGTCCAACCTATACCCATGTTAGATCTCATTTTAAAAATATTTATCACACTACCAACCTTCCTAACCTATTAACTCAACAAAAGTATGGTGATCTTGGAAAGCTTCTCTTAATGCTTTTTGAGCACAGAAACAAAATTCTAAAGAATCACAAGTAATCACTTACCCTCTTAATGTCTGATATACCAATTCAGTGTTAGTGGACATTAATCATCATCATACTGGACTGATGATGGTTTCTTTCCAGGTTCCTTTACTAAAAGATTTGTGATTTTATTTGTAAGTTATTTCGGCCATCAAACACCTCTTATGATATCACAATTTAGGGGGCATTTGTCATACAGTTATTTTCCACCTAATCACCTGATAGGAATCATTTAGAGGTTAGCAGTCTGAAACACTAAATTATACCACTTTTCCCCTAATTTTACAGTCCCTTTTCCCCCGGTTGTTGGTTTTCCCTTTACAACCTGTGACCAAAAAATATTGGTCACTCCTTGTCCTCTTGAAAAAGGTGACTGATCACTCCCTACAAGAATGGAGGGTGTGACAATATTTGTTACTCCCTATTTAGGATTGGTTTCGTGAGATGATATTAAACCTCAGATTCTTTGTGGTTCGACCTTGAGAATATTTTCATCTTGGCCAGAGATATATTATCCAAACTACCCTTTGATCTTATCTCTACTATCCTATAAATAATGAGGGTCTCTCATGGGAAAAGGGGGAGAGAAAGGAGAAATAAAAATTGTACAAGTGGTTTGATTACAGAGATTGGGAAAGGACTGCATCAACTTCTTTGATTGTAAGTTGTAAACCATTTTTCCATTAATAGAATATGTACAATATTTTCCTCCTTTCTTGATTCTATGTAATTGTTATAGTATTTGTAGGGAATTGATATTCTTATGTTATGTCACTAGATCTATTATCCATTTATACATGATTCATTTGATCTTGTGAAAGGTTTCTTTGTGTCTTTGTGTGTGCAGATCCATGTTGGTAAGAGAAAAGGGAATCTTCAAGGAAGCTAACAGCTAAGGAACATGCATGAACAATTGTCTGATCACCGAGTAAACCTTTCATTCCATGAACTATTAGATCATTTTCATGTATAATCACTACAAGGAAAAGCTCCTATAGCGGAGGTTTTTGCGAAAGCCCCTATAAAAATAGCCCAAAAATTCGTTTGCAGCAGAGATGCACGGGCGGATGTTTAAGATTTTTTTTTTAATGGTGTGTTTATAAGACTATACCACATCGGTGCACCACTAGATATCAACGCACTCATGTTAATAGACAATGGTGCACAATTGCAGAGTTATTTAAAAAAAAATAGAAAACAACGATGCACATCATATAAAAGAAGATCATGAGTACCAGTGTGCACGAAAAGGGCGCACCGGTGTGAAACAAATAGGTGCATCATCTTCATGTTTTTCCTTTTAAAAATGAAAATCGATGCGTCGTTCTCCATTGGGCACACCGATGCATTCCAAACTGGTGCATCATTATAGTGTTTTTTTTTAAATAGCAGTGCATTGTTTGCAGTGGTGCACCACCAAAAATTAATGCACTGGTGTGAATAGACAATGGTGCACTGTTGTAGAGTTATTTAAAAAAATTAAAAAAAAATGGTGTGCATTATATAAAAGAATCTCTCGATCACCTGTGCACA
>ML821979.1:97312-112173 GCA_009831015.1 Picea engelmannii
TCTTTGTACATTGTATTTTTACCAGATTAAATTGTGAAATTGAGTAAAATTTTCATTGTTTTTCAAAAACAAAATTATGCACAGTGCATTCGAGCCCTTTGGCTCACACCGTGCGCGGTGCACCCTGTAAATTTTACAAGGCACACTAAAAATGTATAGTTCATTTTTGTCGATGCATTGTAATATGTAACTCATAGGTTCATACTTATAAACGACATACTGGTGTATCTACACTAAACGACGCACCGTCGAAAATAAATAGTTTCCATTAAACAATGTGTTGTTTATAGTGAACGCACGGGTGAGTTCATAAAACTATAGACATCGTTTAATAAAAACTATTTATTTTCGACGGTGTGTTCCTAATAAACACACCGATGCGTTGTTTATAATGAACGCACCGGTGCGTTCATAATAAACGACACATAATCGAAAACAAATATTTTCCGTTAAATGATGCTTTGTTTATAGTGAACGCATCGATGTGTTCATAAAACTATACACATTGTTGAAAAGAGATTGTTTTTCAAGCAGTGCATCCTTGATAGTTAACGCACTTATGCGTACACGATAAACTATGCACTGTGGACATTATTTTGTTTTTCAATCGGTGCGTGGATTATACGAAACAAACCGGTGTGCAAGAATGGATATGGTGCACTGTTTAAAATGAGTCTCTATTTTAAGAGGTGTGTCATGATGAATGGAACGCACTATGGGGTCATAGTATATAGACGCACCGTGCTTTCATGGTGTGTTGTGTACAATGGGGTGCACAGGTGTGTTGATAATTACTACGCACCCCCTAAAATAAATTATATTTTTCATGCGGTGTGTAAGATATGTGTGTGCACCGTGGGTGGTCCGTTACTGCTTTGCAGGTGTGCCAAAGGTTAATTTTTTGGTTTTTTGAAAAAAACTTATGTTTGCATATTTTGAAATAAATTTCTCATTTACTAAAGAAAAAAAAAGTATGTTTTTATGTATGATGTTGATGTAATTTATATGTTAATTATTGTAGAAATATAATGACAAAATCAACATGCACTAAATTTTGTCATAAACTTAACAACCTAGAGATAATTGTTATCTATGAACTCTGAAATGTATAAACCCACATTCATAAAATATTATGAGCAGAAATACACATTGCTAAGCACCCTTGCAGCAGAATAAACACAATTAACAACAATTACACATCCATGTAAAACTTAGAAATTTAGGCAACCAGCAAGGGAAAACCCCAATGTGGGGAAACCCAAAGAGAGATAGATTTGATTAGCTTCAAGAAAGCAATACCTAAAGCAAGATTACATTTACAGCCAATAGAAAACCACTTAAAGCACCCAAACAGTCCCTCCAAAATTTCTTCCTTGGAAAACATGCCAAATCTGTACTGTTGTACGACCCACCCAGAAAACAACACCTCAAAATATGTGCCCACAATCTGTTGTACGACCTGATTTGTACGACCCCTTTCTACATCAAGGAATGCTCAAAACAACCTTGATTTGTGTGCCTACAAACTGCCTTTAAAAGCTTCCCTCCTCCCTGTTGTACAGACTGTATGGATCCGTACAGTATGGCCTCCCACACAGCAATAAATATCATCAACTTCAAAACATAAAATTTCCTTGGGAAATGTGCCCAACTTTCTACCCTTTCCTCTCTCAAGCTCTCTCCGAAATCTCTCAATCTCCTCTTCTCATTGCTGTGTGTTTCACACTACCCAATGTATTCTCTTATAACTTGAAAATGACCTTTCACCTTCCAAGTGTCTTTTTCACCTTCCCCATACCTAAATCCAAAGGCCAAGATCTAATCTTTCCTTTACATAATCAAGGGACATGATTCATTCCGTCCAAAATAAATCACTTAAAAGATTAAAGTACAATTTCACTTTATAACATAACTACACTTTATGAAATAAAGTCACTTTAATATTAGAAAGTACACTTTATTAAAAAGTCACTTACATAAAAGAACCATTTTATTACAACTTTATAAAAATCCATTACAAAGTCAAGTGTCTAGTAGTGCAAATAAAAGGTTACTTCTGAATACAAGACAAACATGCAGAGTACCTCCTGAATATCCACTGCTCTGAGATACTTCCCAAATATCCTCCTGAGTGAAATCGTCCCATAGTCTTCTCCAATATGGAAAATTCTCACGACCCACCACACACTTCACGAAGACTTCTCATTCCTTGGTGAAGCCTTTGAAGGTTATCCTCACCAACTATGAATCTGATATGACCTCCCCAACTGCATCCAACTCATATTTCACTTGAGCTACCCAGGTAAGATAAGAAGACACATTCTCCCCCTTACCCATCTTGGTATCATGAGGTTTATCCTTTAAGGTCATCTTCCAGTTTTCATTCTTCACCTCGTACAAGTTTTAAGTGCATCCCAGTTCATCTCTTTGGATGTCTTCTTCTCATCAAAGTGTGGAATAAGGTGGTCCTTCACCCCATCCAGAATAAGCCTCTAATCTTTGGCCTCCTTTACCTCATGCAGATCCAAATCTACACGTTCTTTTGATGGAACAACAACTATGGTGCCGACAAAGCTCCAAGTTTTTCTCTCCCTGAGAATAGCTGACATCATTACTTTCCATTAAAAATAGTTGGAAATCCCATCCAACCGGTTCTCATACTTGATGAAAAAAACCATCTCCCTGTCAATTGTTCAATGGAAAACAAACAATCAATTTTCCCCCTTCAAACCTTTCCCAAAAATATCACTGCTCACTGTAACTCAAATCCCAAGCTCTGATACCATGTAGAAATTTAATGACAAAATCAACATGCACTAAATTCTGTCATACACTTAGAAACCTAGAGATAATTGTTATCTATGAACTTTGAAATGTATAAACCCACATTCAAAAAATATTATGAGAAGAAATACACATTGACAAGAAATTTTGTAGTAGAATAAACAAAATGAACAACAATTACACATCCATGTAAAACTCAGAAATTTAGGCAACCAGCAAGGGAAAATCCCAATGTGGGGAAACCCAAAGAGAGAGATTTTGCTAGCTTTGGGAAAGTTATATCAGTATCAAGATTACATTTACATACAAGAGAAAACCACTTATAGCACCCAAATAGTCCCTCCAAACTTCCTACCCTGGAAAACATGCCAAATACGTACTGTTGTATGACCCACCCAGAAAACAACACCTCAAAATATGTGCCCACAATTTGTTGTACAACCTGATCTGTACGGACCCTTTATATAGCAAGGAATGCTCAAAACAACCTCATTTTTCGTGCCCACAAACTGCCTTGCAAATCGTTCCCTCCACCCTATTGTACGGACAGTAGAGATCCATATAGTACGGCCTCCCACACAACAATAAATATCAACAACTTCAAAACAGAAAATTTCCTTGGGAAATGTGCCCAGCTTGTTGCACTTTCCTCTCACAAGCTCTCTCGGAAGTCTTTCAATATATTCTTCTCATTGTTGTGTCTTGCACACTACCCAATGCATTCTCTTATAATTTGAAAATGACCTTTCACCTTCCCCATCCCTAAATCCAAAGGCCAAGATCTAATCTTTCCTTTACATAATCAAGGGACATGATTCATTCCCTCCAAAATAAATCACTTAAAATATTAAAGTACAATTTCACTTTATAACATAAGTGCACTTTGTGAAATAAAGTCACTTTAATATTAGAAGGTACACTTTATTAAAACGTCAATTACATAAAAGAACCACTTTATTACAACTTTATAAAAACCCATTACAAGGTCAAGTGTCTAGTAGTGCAAATGTAAGATTACTTCTACATACAAGAAAAACATGCAGAGTACCTCCCAATCTATAAAAGCTAACAATTATGCAAAGACGTCAGTGCATGGATCAGAAGAAGAAACAGAGAGTGGACTAGTACAATATGGTTCGGGAGTGAGAGGCCAGAGAGAGGGAGAGGGATTTGTACCGTCGGCCTAGTACGTAAGCTACTTGGGTCCTCTTGAGGAATGTAGTCCTACTCAAGTACTACAAGGAGGCTACATCCCTAAAGGGGAATTCCTTCTTTCTTGCACAACTAACCCATCGATGGGATTCCCATCAATATGCATTCAGAGTTGCTCCTCATCAGTGGTACCATCCCATTGAGGAAGATATTTATTTTATCACTAGGATATCTAGGAGAGGGGAGGATTTTCCCAATTTTCTTGATGCGAGTGGGTGTTGAAGTTGAGATTCAACTTGCCTACTCTCAGAGGTATATTGAACATGATATATCTCTCCTGGTGATTTTTCAGGTGGATGGTGGACAGTTATGGATCACCTCGTTCAGTGCAGAGGACGTTAGGTGGATCTCACTATTACTTTCGACCATTTCACACTTTACTAGTGATGGTTAGTGCATTAGTTGTGCATTTTTATATTATGTTGATTCTTTGATACAGAGGCCATGACTTGTTAAGTAGTATTCCATTTTATTGAGGCAATTTTGTATATCATTGGATAGATGTCGTGCTATGATAGATGTGAGGGAGAAATTCCCATTTTCTTTAGAGTTATTTTGTTTGTTTTTTGAGAGGTTTCTAGAGACAAGACCTAGTTTTGTCCATTGGCCTCCTAGGTTGATGAATGAGGTGCGGATGCACATGTTGGGTGAGATTATTCCCAAGAGGGGCATGCCCAATTTTCCATCTAGGATTTCCAGGGAGGAACTTCAACTATTAGCCAGTGAGAAAGATCATGTGTTCGTGATGGTGTCATGTTCTTACGCGGGGATTGATTTGAGAGGATTTCCCAACATCCTCTTCACAGTGGATGAGCCATTGGATGTTCAAGGTAAGATTTAAATTAATCTTGTACTTTCATTTGATTGTCTTACTTAATTCAAATAAATTTTATTCTAGCATGTTTTTTAATGTATTTTATTAAATTGTTTAATGAAATTGTCGACTAATTATTAACTTGTGTTATATTTTGTAGATGTTGGCACATTTGTTGGGGATATGCCTCCTCCCCCGTCACTTGATTCAAATGAGGAGTTGGTTGAGGATGTGGCGAGTCAAGGTCCTCAGCCGCATATACCACCTGACATGCAGCGTAGGCACGATCTCAAATATAGGATGGAGGTGTGTGACAGATTGATTGCATTTTTTGTTGGCACCGGAGTCGACCCTATCTAGATGGGAGACATTGTGGATGAACCTAATCTCTTGCAGATATGGATGGACTTGTCGTGCGATATGACTTCTATTATGCATCATATCATTGGAGCTTCTAGGTTACTAGTAGGGATGAGGAATGGTGCATCCTCTAGTACTGATGATGATGGTGGTGGTGGTGATGATCATCAGGGTGGTGATGGTGCTTCTACTTTACTACCTCCTCCTCCTCCTATGGGTGTTGATATTGATCATGGGGGTGATCATGGTGCTTCTGCTTCAGTACATCCTCCTCCTCCTCCAGATGTTAATGTTGATCACAGTGCAGGTAATCATGGCTCTTTTGCTTCAGTACCTCCTCCTCCTCCTCCTCCTCCTCCTCCTAGTGGTGATGTTGCAGATCAGGGTGGTGATATTGATCAGGGTAGTGATGGTTCTTCTTCTTCAATACCTCCTCCTCCTCCACCTCGCCCATATTAGTAGGTCGCATCACCTATTCCTCCACAATATGCTTCTCATGAGAGACTACAACTAGATATGTAGTTATAGCAGTTATTTGTATTGTTGACCAGATATGTACATTATTGTAGTTATTTACTTGTTCATATATATATATATATATATATATATATATATATAACATTTTTTGTGTTCATGTTGATGTACTTGATTTATATGTTGATGTTGATGTACTTAATTTATATTTTTATGTTGATGTTGATGTTGATGTTAGGTCATGTAATATAATTTTCTCCATAAAGTAAAGTACTATTAATCAAGTACTTTATTTTTTAATATATCTAAAATAAAGTACTCATGTCTAAAACAAGTGAAATTAATAGAAAATTTGCTTATACCTTACTTTTAGAAATTTGTTTTGATGTATTAATTGCATATAGTACAAAGGATATATTTAAATGGGTTAGATTACAACTATTCTAATTAAGTTATTATGTTGTCGTTTTTATATTTGAACATGATGAAAATAAAAATACCAAGTTTATCATGTTTTGTAGTTAATAGGTCTTGAAAAGTAAATAAGTTATAAAAATGGGTAAAGATATGTCTTATGTTAATAATTAAAGTTTGGGAAAGTTAAAAGTAAATTATATTAATCTC
Organism: Picea engelmannii; assembly: GCA_009831015.1. NCBI lineage: Eukaryota > Viridiplantae > Streptophyta > Pinopsida > Pinales > Pinaceae > Picea > Picea engelmannii. The sequence goes on from ML821979.1 coordinate 103,581, forward strand.
CAACCTTACTTTGTATCACAATTTTACAAACTAGTTTACTTGAAAGTACAATGTGAAAGTACAATGTGAGAATTGGTCCTCATTTCGATAATATTGCTTGGTCATATTTTTTTATATTCTCATAATTAATACAAGTCTCTTGAATGTCAAACTTAACCAAGAAAAGTAAATAAGTTATAAAAATGGGTAAAGATATGTCTTATGTTATTAATTAAAGTTTGGGCAAGTTAAATGTAAATTATATTAATCTTCAATCTTACTTTGTATCACAATTTTACAAACTAGTTTACTTGAAAGTACTATGTGAGAATTTGTCCTCATTTCGAGAATATTGCTTTTGTGCATAAGTTTAATATGAATAATTAAAAATAGTTATGATAAGCTCAATTAACATTTATAAAATCTTTGTGATATTTTAACTTCCTCTTAATTGTAATTTGGTTATATTTTTTTATATTCTCATAATTAATACAAGTCTCAAAATCTCTAATTCAACATTTTTTTACTATACTATAAGGATGCATGAATGTCAAACTTAACCAAGAAAAATGTAAAAATATATTAAAAATATTTAGAATATTAAATATTTTAATTTGTATGAATTATTCTCTTTAAATAATTTTCTTAAGTGGGTTAATTACATGTTTTATGTCATTTTTTGATATCATATGTTACATGTTCTTAATTGTTGTTGTAAACGATATTAAGAATTGAATTAGTTATTAGGAGTTGTAAAATTTATATCCAATTATCTATTAGGAGCTGTAAAATTTCTTACCCACAAATAAAAAGAGGGGATAATAAACAATTGTTATGATCTACATGTTTAATTCAATTTTTTAATTATATATTATGTGTAATATAAAATTAATATATAGCATAATATATTATATTCATTATATTATAAGTAACACATAACATAATATAATATATTATATTTATTATATTACATAATATATTATGTATTTGATTTTTATGTAATATCTTAAGTATATATTATTATATGGGTTTATAGAGGGACACATACATTAGTTATTTAAGGACAATGATTTTTATGTAAAGAATACATGCATTAGTTATTTAAGGATGGTGATGTGTTTTTGAAAAACTCACTTAGGAGGCTCATTTTAGATCTAAATATTCCTCTAATTAGTATGTATGAAGTCAAAATTAAAAACTAATAAATATAATACTATATGGTATGTTGGTTGTGGAGCTTGATTATCTTCTTGATTCAGAGGTCTTTGTTTTCATCCGTTTTTATATCCCATGAAGATCTTACACCCTAGAAGAATCTACATTCGTCCATGTGGGGGAGTGCAGGGGGGGGCTACCTCCCCTGTGGAGTCTGGGGGCAAGCAGGCCCCCGGTGGGGGTTCAGGGGCGAAGCCCCCGAAGGAAAAATTGACTTGTAAATGTATATTGTAATTTCATTGTAAATCTGGACTGTTCATTATAAGGTCACATATCTAACGATAGAAGTTATGTTAGGGTTTTTTTCCCTAGAAAGCAACCCTCTTTTGTGAGGGAAATGTATTGTGGCTATGTAATATAGCGAATATTGTATTCTAAGAGAGGAGACTGTGAGAGAAAGAAGAGGAAGTTATAGCGGGTTTGTTGTAGGTTTTATCCCTTCATTTGTTGGATAATAATAAAGGAAGGACCTAGCAATTTATCTAGTGGACGTAGCCCACACTGGGTGAACCATGTATATCTATGTCTCTATTGTATTGTGTATCTTATATGTTGTATTTACGCATTTGTTTTATTTTAATGCTATGTGATCTTGTTTTTCTAATAATTGGTATCAGAGCGAAAGGTAACTCGCAGGAAAAGAGGGTTCCTGGTTCGAGTGGGAGCAATGGAGAAAGATGGAAATTTTAGGGTCGAGAAATTTAACGACCAAAACTAAGAGTTATGGAAGATGCAGATGGAAGATTATTTATATCAGAAGGATCTATTCCTACCATTGGGCGGAATAACAAAGAATTTTACAGCTATGAAGGACAAAGAATGGGAGATTCTTGATAGAAAGGCTCTAGGAACAATACGGTTGATCCTGGCAGCATTGGTGGCTTTCAATATTTCGAAAGAAAATACAACAAATGATTTGATGGACACATTGTCTAAATTGTATGAAAAACCCTCAATGTCTAATAAGGTTATTCTAATGAAGATATTATTTAATATGAATTTGTCAGAAGGTGGGTCTGTTGTAGATCATTTAAATGAAATCAATATGGTTACTAATCAACTAAGTTCTGTAAAAGTGGACTTTGATGATGAGTTCAAGGCTCTTCTAATATTGTGCTCATTGCCAGCAAGCTCAAACGGCTTGGTCATGGTTGTAAGTAACTTTGTCTCTGGTTCAAATACTTTAAAATTTGATGATTTTGTTGGTGTTATCCTTAGTGAGAAAATGTGATGGAAATGCACGGGTGAGACATCAGGTAATGCGTTGAATATGGAGAACAGGGGAAGACAAAATGATAGAGGAAAGGGCCTAGGGAACCGCAGGAATTCTAGGAAGGGCATATCCAAATCTAGACTTGGAAAGTTAGAGTGCTGGAATTGTGGGAAGAAAGGACATCTGAAGAAAGATTGCAGAGCTCCAAAGAAACAAAGAGATTGACAGCAGGAGAAAAATTAGGAAGCAAATGTAACAAGTGATGTGTTACAAGATGTTTTGATTCTTTCTGTAGATAATATTTCTGAGTCTTGGGTGGTAGATTTAGGGGCTTCATTTCATGCCACACCCCATAGGAAACATTTTCTAGATTGTGTCCAAGGTGATTTTGGACCGGTTCATTTGGGTGATGATGCACCATGCAAAATTGTTGGAATGGGAAAGGTAAAAATAAAGCAAAGCAATGGAAACCAATGGTTGTTGAAAGAGGTAAGACATGTTCCAGATCTAAGGAAAAATCTAATTTCAACAGGATAGTTGGCAAGTGAAGGTTGTATATCCATATTTACAGATAAGGTGTGGAAGGTCACCAAAGGATCATTGGTGATAGCAAAAGGAGAGAAAGTAGGTGCATTGTATTTATGTACTGGTAATACTGACTCTTTTACCTCTTTAGCTTCTATAGGAGTGGATACAACACTGTGGCATCATAGGCTTGGACACATGAGTGAGAATGGGATCCAGATACTTCACAAAAGAAATCTATTTCCAGATCTTAAACAAATTGATTTGGACTTATGTGAGCATTGTGTTTATTGAAAACATAAGAGAGTCAGATTTCTCAGAGTCATAAAAGAAAAGAAGAGTGAAAGGTTAGAGCTTGTGCATACATATGTATGGGGACCAACTCAGGTATCATCTCTTGGTGGCTCTCGTTATTATGTTAATTTTATTGATGATGCAACTAGAAAAAATTGGGTTTATTCCATTCAACAAAAATATGATGTTTTTGATACCTTTAAGAAATGGAAAGCTTTGGTTGAGAATGAGATAGAAAAAAGGTTAAAGTGTCTCAGATCATATAATGGAGGTGAATATTGCAACAAGGATTTTGATGATTATTGTTCATATCATGGGATTCGTAGAGAGAAGATAGTTCCAAGAACACCAAAAGAAAATGGTGTGTCAGAAAGGATGAACAGGACAATCATGGAGCGTGCAAGGAGTATGAGATTGCATGTTGGTTTTCCCTTATAGTTTTGGGAAAATGTTGTAGATATTGTTGTTTACTTAATAGACAGAGGACCTTCAAGCTCTTAGGATGGTAGAATTTCAGAGGAGGCATGGACAGGTAAAAAGGTAAACTATTTTTTTTTGAAGAATTTCAGTTGTGAAGCATTTTTCCATATTGATAAAGAAAATAGAACAAATCTTGAGGCAAAATCCAAGAAGTGTACATTTATTGGATATGGTATTAATGATTTTGGTTATCGCTTATGGGATTATGAAAATAACAAAATCATTAGGAGTAAAGATGTCATATTCAATGAGAAGGTCATCTACAAAGATCAGTTGTAGGGAAAGAAACAGGAAAAAGAAAAACCAGAATACACAGTGCTTGATGAGATCGCTGAAAAAGAAATTCCAAAGGAACCAGAAAATCAAAATGTACAACAACAGGAGAAACATGTACCTCAAACTCATGCAAGTGTTGTTAGAATATATATCAGATTAAGTAGAACCCTCGAACGATACTCTCCTTCATTATATTATTTATTGTTTATTGATTCTGGTGAACTAGAATGTTATGAAGAGGCAATGTAGGTAGACACCAAAAATAAGTGGGAAAAAGGCATGAAAGTGGAAATGGATTCCTTGGTAAATAACCATACTTGGGACTTGGTTCATTTTCCTGCAGGAAAAAGAGCATTGCATAATAAATGGGTTTACAAGTTGAAGGAAGAAGATGGAGGAAAAAAGTGGTACAAGGCTAGACTTGTTGTAAAGGGGTTTTCACAAGAGAAAGGTATAGATTTTGATGAAATATTTTCTCATGTTGTTAAAATTACTTCAATTAGGATTATTTTAAGTCTTGTGGCAGTAGAAGATTTTCATATTGAACAGTTAGATGTAAAAACAGATTTTTTCCATGAGGATTTTGAGGAAGAGATTTATATGCAGCAGCCACAGGGGTATGAGATAAAGGGAAGGAGAATTTGGTATGCAGGTTGAATAAGATCTTGTATGGCCTAAAGAAATCTCCAAGGAAGTGGTATTTGAATTTTGACAGGTTTATGACAAAACAAGGTTATAGTAGATGTCATTATGATTGTTTATTTTAAAAAACTAGAAAATGGAAGCTATATTATCTTGCTATTCTATGTAGATGACATGCTTGTTGCAGGGTCTAATATGATGGATATAAATGTGCTCAAGAAGAAATTATATAATTCATTTGCAATGAAGGATTTGGGTGCTGCAAAGAAAATCCTTGGTATGAGAATAACAAGAGACAAGAAAAATCGCAAATTGACATTGTCTCAGGGTGAATACATAGAGAAGGTGTTGGAGAGGTTTAGAATGCAGAATGCAAAACCAGTTAGTACACCTTTGGCCAGCCATTTCAAATTAACTAAGGAAATGTGTCCCAAGAAACAGGGGGAGACAGAATACATGTCCAGGGTCCCTTATTCATCAGCAGTTGGCAGCTTGATGTATGTGATGGTTTGCACGAGACCAGATGTCGCACATGCAATGGGAGTTGTGAGAAAGTATATGAACAATCCAGGTAAAGAACATTGGGAGGCAGTAAAGTGGATTCTCGGGTATTTGAGAGGTACTGCTACTCATGCATTATGTTTTGAAGTTTCGTACACTTTTCTACAGGGATATGTTGATTCAGATATGGCAGGTGATAAAGATAGCAGGAGGTGCACTACAAGGTATTCTTTTACTATAGGTGGAACAACAGTAAGTTGGATTTCGAAACTACAAAAGGTTGTTGAACTTTCAACAATAGAAGCAGAGTATGTTGTTTCTACAAAGACTAGTAAAGAAATGATTTGGTTACAGAAGTTTATGGAGGAATTGGGAAAGAAGCAGGAGAATAGCAGGTTGTACTATGACATTGAGAGTGTCATTCATCTTGCAAATAACTCAACCTTCCATTTGAATACTAAGCATATGAAGTTGAGGTACCATTTCATATGATCCATCTTGGAAGATGGACATTTGAATTTGGAAAAGATACACACTGGCCAGAATCCTGCAGACATGTTAGCAAAGGGAGTAACCAGGGAGAAACTAAGTTCTTGCTTAGTTTCAGTTGGTCTTCAAGAATAAAGGTGAAGATGAGAAATTTTCCAGGTCCAAGAAGGTTCATAGTCCAACATATACAACAGCAGTAGAGTTGTTGAGATCAGTCTCCAAGTGGGATATTGTTGGTTGTGGAGCCTAATTATCTTCATGATTCAGAGCTCTTTGTTTTCAGCCATGTTTATACCCCATGAAGACCTTACACCCTAGAAGAATGTACACTCATCCACACGGGGGAGTGCAGGGGGGTTACCCCCCCTTTGGGGTTTGGGGGCGAAGCCCTCGAAGGAAAAATTGCCTTGTAAATGTATATTGTAACTTCATTGTAAATCTAGACTGTTCATTATAAGGTCGTTGATCTAACGATAGAAGTTATGTTAGGGTTTTTTTCCCTAGAAGGCAACGCTCTTTTATGAGGGAAATGTATTGTGACTATGTAATATAGTGAATATTGTATTCTAAGAGAGGAGACTGTGAGAGAAAGAAGAGGAAGTTATAGAGGGTTTGTTGTAGGTTGTATCCCTTCATTTGTTGGATAATAATAAAGGAAGGACCTGACAATTTCTTTGGTGGACGTATCCCACATTGGGTGAACCACGTATATTTGTGTCTCTATTGTATTGTATATCTTTTGTGTTTTATTTCCACATTTGTTTTAATCTTATTGCTCTGTGATCCTGTTTTTCTAACATGTTAATGATATGAAATGGTGGGTAACAAAAATACATTTTAAAATTATGATATAAAATATTTGATATTTACAATACAATAATATATTGTTTTTTAAAGTCAAAGTTAAAATTAAAATACTAAAACTTTAAATATCATCTAGATTTACAATGGAAAAATATTTATAAGTCACATGTTTCCTCCTAAGAGGTCACATGTTCAAATCCAGACGGGGGTAGGGTATGTATACCTATGTAGAATTTACCAGTGAGGGGTTCTCATCGACCAATTTGGTGTCTGTCTTGGTCGTGACCTTAAAAATAAATTATTATTATTATTATATAATTTACACAAAATATTTAATTATATCATCCAATCAAAAAATTAATAATATTTCATATGAAATACTAAAAATAATATAAATTTAATAATCAAATTATTAAATCCACTATAGATTTGAAAACATAAAAGTAAGTGATTAAGGGTGAAATCACGAAGGTGGGTTACACTTTTATGACAATCAAGTCTCCAAAATTCCGAAAAACATTTTTTCGGTCGAACTAATAATCTTTTTCGGTCGAAAGATATTGTTTTCGGTCGAAAAAATAAACATCAAATCGAACGGTGCAATAACTGCCCCCTCGATTTGCATGTACAAATTTGGTCTGTCAGATATTTTCTTTCCAGCAATCCGTTTTCGACCGAACTATGTTTCGGCCGAAAAATAGTTCGGCCGAACTATCTTTCAGCCGAAAATTTGTTCGGTCGAACTATCTTTCGGCTGAAAGATTGTTTATATATTAACCACACATCGATATTGGAATGTTTTACAAACATTTGTTGTCGTATGCTGCTGTGTGTTGTCGTTTGTTGCCGTTTGTATTCGTTGTCGTGAGTTGTTGTGTGAGGAGGTCACCGGGAGGTCATGAGCGTAGGGGATGTGAGCGCATCTAAGGTCGTTGGGAGGTCGTGAGCACAGGGGTCGTCGAGAGGTCGTGAGCGCTGGGGTCATTGTTGCGTTTGCAACAGGTAAGTTTCTAAACAATCGATGTATCTTTAAAATATTTGTTTTAAATGTAAATCATTGTATGTTTGGACTGTGAGGGGGCCGCGGGTGCTCAGCCCTGTGGCCAAGCCGTGGGTATGCCCACGGCTTGGCCACAGGGCTAAGCACCCACGGCCCCCTCACAGTCCAAAAATAGGAACCACCTCATGTTTTTCACCATTCATAGTGATCGTAATATTCTTAGTGTAACAAGTTTTTGGATAGAAGGAACATTCTTGTTTCACTTGGTAACCTTTATATTGTTAGTGTAAGGAATATTCTTCATGTAACCTTTATATTGTTGTATTTTTGGACTGTGAGGGGGCTGCGGGTGCTCATCCCTGTGGCCAAGTCGTGGGTACGCCCACGGCATGGCCACAGGGCTGAGCACTCACGCCCCCCTCACAGTCCAAAAATAGGAACCACTTCATGTTTTTCACCATTCATAGTGATCGTAATATTCTTAGTGTAACAAGTTTTTGGATAGAAGGAACATTCTTGTTTCACTTGGTAACCTTCATATTGTTAGTGTAAGGAATATTCTTAGTGTAACCTTTATATTGTTGTATTTTTGGACTGTAAGGGGGCCGCGGGTGCTCAGCCCTGTGGCCAAGCCATGGGTACGCCCACGGCTTGGCCACAGGGCTGAGCACCTGCGGCCCCCTCACAGTCCAAAAATAGGAACCAACTCATGTTTTTCACCATTCGTAGTGATCGTAATATTCTTAGTGTAACAAGTTTTTGGATAGAAGGAACATTCTTGTTTCACTTGGTAACCTTTATATTGTTAGTGTAAGGAATATTCTTAGTGTAACCTTTATATTGTTGTATTTTTGGACTGTGAGGGGCCCGCGGGTGCTCAGCCCTGTGGCCAAGCCATGGGTACGCCGACGGCTTGGCCATAGGGCTGAGCACCCGCGGCCCCCTCACAGTCCAAAAATAGGAACCACCTCCAGGTTTCACCATTCATAGTGATCGTAATATTCTTAGTGTAACCAGTTTTTGGATAGAAGGAAAATTCTTGTTTCATTTCTATATTATTATTGATTTTGACTTTCTTGCTTCCATTTTTATCATTTATGGGCACCACCAATTCTACTTGACCTAAAATTGTTTCTTTGCACTCAACTTGAATTCTTACATTCTCTATTCTCTTT
>ML821979.1:124359-148214 GCA_009831015.1 Picea engelmannii
AAACTACAGAAAGCATTTCCAAAGCAATGGTCAATGAGACCTGTCAAAGTTGCAATAGCAAAAACATACAACAACAAAAAAGAATCATTCAAAAAGTAATATTCCTAAAAACACTTTTTTAGAATATATATATATATATATATGGTGATCTTGGAAAGCTTCTCTTAATGTTTTTTGAGCACATAAACAAAATTCTAAAGAATCGCAAGTAATCACTTACCCTCTTAAGGTCCGATATACCAATTCAGTATTAGTGGATGTTAATCATCATCATATTACAAAGTATTCATTTATTAATATATCAATTTTGTGATATTTAGTTTGCATATATCAATATAAAAATACTTTATTTTCATGTTATTTTTTCAGGAAAATTATGAAAATCCCAAAGGACCAATGAGCTGATATCTGAAATATGTCAGTAGGAATGTCCAAAAAAGAGTACAAGGAGATGGTCAAAGAAATGGACATAATTGCATCATAGGAGGAGCTATCTCAACAACAATGTGCTTCAAATGTATGTAATCATTGAATTTTTCTATTAGGTACAAATAATTAATTTAACATTAAATATTAATTTTCAAATACTCTCTTACAGAAAAGAAAAGAAAATGGAGCTCATTCTGCACATAAAACTAGACGACAAGGAAGAATAGGGTTGATAGCAAAGTTTGTGAGTAATTGTTATTTCCTTATAACAAAATAATTTTTTTCTTTGCATATTTTAAGTTGTTTTACAACAACCATCCTTGAATGTCTTCAAATAGGTAATAACATACAAAGAAGGGCCATCAGAAAAATTGATTGACATTGGGTTAATTAAAGGGTTGTGAGTATATGTTGGCATATAAAAAATTAATTGTGGAATTTGTAAGTAGAATCTATGTTGTTTTACTTCTATCATTTTATAATTAATGAAACAAAAATAATACTTTATATTAAATCTATGATTATTATGGGGTATAAAACTTGCAAGAAACAATGTATGGAACTGAACCAACATAATAATTGTTGAAACAAGGCATGAGATTTGATTTTGAACATATGTGTATGATTCATGAGTCAATTATTTCTTTGCAGGTACATCGATTTTCAATTTACATTCATGTATATTATTTATTTCAATTTTCATTATTCTCACCAATGTAGATAGACTCATTATAGTTTATTTTTATGTTTGCATATGGAACTTGAAGAAGATGAAAACAATCGAGGCAATCAACGAAACATTCAGAAAAATAACTCAAGGCATGGAAGTAGCTCGAGCACTAAAATAAGTTCTAGTGAAGAACGATGACCAATATATTTGGATATTAATGCAAGATGCAATTGTGTTTTTTTTTAAATAATTGTTTGTGAAAATCATACATTTTTGTTTCATGCAATGGACATAGTGTTCCAATTTAAAGACAAGGGATTAACGATAAGTGTCTTATTTTGTATGAAAAATACCCTCTTATTCATATAATAAAATATGTTTTAATTATTCTATTGTGTTTTCTAATGTCATTGTGAAATATTACATCGTGCTAGCACTAGAAGTCACACTTATACTGTTGTAAGTACAAGCCCAGTACCCATTAGAATTTTAAAAATAATTTTTTATGATAAGGTGACAAATGGATGAAAAAATCATAATGGAATGTCAATCGCAACTTACTCCATACAATATACACCAGCAAATAAGGCTTTGAATAACTTTAGATATGGTTTAAGAAATAAGCCTATCATTAATAAGCCTATCATCTACATCAGGTAGCATTGACACACATATGAAGAAAACCTCTCTGAAATAAGAACTTCTCATAATCAAAGAGAAAAAACTCTAATATAATTGTAAAGAATATCACAACAGATACTCCATTGCAACAAAGATATAATTCAGCCAAATGAATCCTTCAATGGACTGTAATCAAAATTAGATATCAACAAGATGATAAGAAAAAAGACTAATTTCCTTTATACAAAATGTCTTAGGTCTGGTACATACAATAGGAGGTACTCTCTGCTACATAGACAATATCAAAAATATGAGTCCTCTCATACCATTTGACCCTCTCTTCAGTCTTACAATGCTCATATTATATCCTAGACTATCATTGACAGATTTACAATTCAAATAAAAACTCCTTCATAGGATCCTTGTGCCTAAAGGTGGTGTGGCCACATGTGTACAATAGAAAGAAAACAGAATGCTACATTTCAGGATGATGTTGGCAACATTTGCAACATCTTCTTTATAGTTGATGATCTTTCCATTTGAGCACATTATCTTTAGGAATGTGACCTCCTAGCTCACAACTGACCTTCAGAAAGTTGGTGTGCATCTATCCTGACATATGGAAGCTTATCTTCCCTCCAAAACTCCAAAAAAGCTAAGTTTGTAGCATTGCACTGCGAACTTTCCTGTAGCATCCAGTTCAGAGTGTCAGACGTTGTGTACTTTCCTGTATTGGCTTGTTTGATTTTACAAAGTCTTAAAAAATCCCAAAACTATCTCAAGTGTTCCAAAATGTTGTAACAACTTCATAATCTTGGTACATGACTAGAAGAAAGCATCAAAATATCTAATCATGGTTTAAAAAACATAGTCATCCTCAAAAAGTTGTACAAATGCATAAAACAAGAAATTTGACTAAAATTGTTATTGGTTATAGAGGTTCAACATCTTCATTTTTTAACTCTGGAGATTCAACATCTTCATTTTTTCTTGGTAGAAACCTTGGCCAGCATGTCCAAATTTCTCTTACCCAACTCTTCTTTAAAAGGTTGTAGTTATGCCTTTAACTTTCTGATTTGATCTTGATGAGATTTGTTTTGTCCGTAGAGATTTCTAAGCTTACTTTGGAGGGGCATGAATCTTTTGGCTAAAAATATAGCCTTATCAATGGTCTCATGGTACATGCCCATCACTCCCTTAATATTCTTCCTTGAATCTAGATCTTCCTTTTTCAGTTTATTAGCTTCAGGCCTTACTTCTTTAAGTTGTCTCTTGAGCCTCTTAAAGGTGAGATTGATTTCATCTTGAGTGTAACGTCCCCAAACATCAACCTTTTTCAGGTAACGCTACCTAATCAACTATATATTTTATTTTATGTTCTGATACCATTTTTGTAACATCCCCAGATCTACCAATAGGCCAGAGGACATCACTCCGTAAAACATCTCTTGCTCTGATATATATATATATATATATATATATATATATATATATATATATATATATAATGCAATTTAAATAGGCATAAACACTCTTCTCATACACTTATTCATGCGGAAGCAACATTAACACATACATGCAATATAAACAAGCAATATTGATAACATTATAACTTAGATGCTAGATACACAACATACAATGAACAGAGAATGGGTACTTATCCTTTAATTGAAGTACACCAACTGTGTGAAAACCTTCCATGAACCTCCTAGCCTTAGACCACACTGCCCATCACTCTCAGCAGTGGGTCACCCCTGAGCTGAGACTAACTCCATCGGGTAAGGGATTCCTAGGCTAGGCAGGGGCAACAAGAAGTTGCACAGTACAACAGGAAGAATTTCCTCCAAGGATCCACTTATGCCCACCTCTCATAGACTCTCATTCCCCACATGCATGTCCCACCCTAGGAGTGTACACCTTCACTGTCACACAGTCCATCGGTTGCTCTACCTCCCTTCCAAGGCTTCAACAACAAGCCAAAGAAAATTCTCAGAGCTCTGTAGCTGCTACTGGACTCCCTCTAGGAGAACTCACTTCCTCGACACACTCTCTCACCTGGAGAGAGTTGCTCACAGGCTTGACAGCCTACTTCTTCTATCCACACTCTCTCACCTAGGAGAGTTACCCACAGGCCTGACAACTTGCCTCTTCAAACTAGCTCTTAAGTCAACCATGTAACCATAGTAGAAAACTCGGGTAAGGCAAGGGACAGCTTGGTAATTTACATATATTCACGATGGTAAAGGGTTCAACAATGGTGGAATTGGCCGACTGTGTGCCTTCTCAGTGTGTGAGTGAATCCAAGAAAAATATGGCTTGCCTGGTCCCCATGCTAAGAGCGAAATCCCTAGGAAAGATCGCCAGAATGGTTCGTGACCCCAAAAATGGTGGGTATTCCCACATAAAGTTGCATGCATCCTGGGTGACACTTGGATCTCCAGGAGCATGTTCCTCTCTACTTGGAACCCATTCCTCTCCCCAAAGGAACTTAGGATAATTGGGTTTATTTCCCCAAACTTTAGTAATCTAAGGAAATACAATATAATATTCCCTTGGGTTAAGACCTCAAGCTTAGCCCCTTTTCCTAGTCTCCTAGACCCCTCCCTTACCCAACCTAGTGGAGCATAGTCCCCCATACTCTTTCTTTGTGGTCAGTCTACATGTAGCGATGTTGTTTATATTAATGGTATTAATATTTACATGTACAAAACAGGCTCATGGCCTTTAACATCTAGGCTCTTCAGCCTAATAAACACATAATCCTGCTAACTTATAAATACTTGGCTCACCATCCTACAAAACATGTTACATTCATAATTACAACCGGGGCTCAGCCTTGGGATATTACAATCCCCTCCCATTATTTTTTCACTGTCCTCAGTGCAACTCATTTACATAACATCAACATGATTTTCAAAATATTCAAAAATATGTGGGTATTCTTCCCGCATAGCATCTTCATGCTCCCATGTTGCGTCCTCATGACTGTACCAGGTCCACTGGACCTTTACAAGCCTTGTGGATCGATTCTGGAGTTGTTTTCTCTTTTGGTCTAGTATGTGCATCGGATGCACTTGCAAAGCGCCTTCTTGCTCTGCCTGAATCACATTCCAATCAATCACATGATCAGCATCAATTATATATTTCTTGAGCAATGAGACATGAAATACATTATGAATAATCATGCATGCAGGAAATGCAAGCATATAAGCTATTGGTCCTATCCTTTCTAAAATTTCAAATGGTCCATAGTATTTGGCTGCCAACTTGGAATAGTTTCCCAACTTTATGGAACTTCTGTTGGCTTTCACCTTCAAGAAAACATGATCACCCACTTTAAACTCCATGCGGGTTCTGCCTTTGTCAGAACATCTTTTATGCCTATCTTGGGCATCCTTCAAATTCTGTTTTATCTTTAACAATTTCTCTTACATTTCCCTAAGCAACTCTAGCCCAACTATTTCTCTATCAGCTAGGTTGTCCCAGCTGATTGGTGTGTTGCACTTTCTTCCATAAAGTGCCTCAAATTGGCTCATATTCAGTGATGCTTGGTACACATTGTTGTAAGAAAACTCTACCAAGTGTAGGGAGTCTTCCCATCTATATGGTTTGTCCATCACATACATTCTTAACATATATTCTATCACTTGATTTAATCTTTTTGTTTTTCCATGAAACTCGAGATGATAGGTTGTGTTGAAGTTCAGGTTTGTTCTGAACCCCTTGAATAATCCTCTCCAAAACTTTGAGGTAAAATTTGGGTCTCTGTCAGACACAATTGTCTTGGGTATCCCATGCAAGTGTGTTACTTCCCTCATATAAATATCAGCAACATTGGTTTCCTTATGAGTGACCTTCATAGGAATGAAATGGGAAGATTTAGTAAGCTTTTCCACCACCACCATGATTTCATCATGTTGCTTGCTTGTTTTGGGTAATCTTGTGATGAAATCCATTGTCACCATTTCCCACTTCCACTCAAGAATGGGTAATGGTTGTAGCAACCTAGTTGGGTGTCCATGCTCATCTTTGACCCTTTGACACTCCATATATCTGGCGATGTACTCTGCAATTTCTTTCTTCATTCCTGGCCAACAGTAAAGGCTCTAGACGGTTTCCATTGTTTTCTGATATCCAGGGTGCCCAGCATAAGGCACATTATGCATCTATTTCAAGATCATACTCCTCAATTCATGGGAACTGGGTACACAAATTTTGTTCTTGTACAGGAGTATTCCATCCTCTTCCAATCTATAATCTTCTAATTTTTGTAGCATCTTACCTTGTTGTAACCTTGTTACCATTTCCATGTACTGCATATCTACTAATGCAACTTCCAAAACTCTGTCTTTAAGATCAGTTTGATACATGATGATGGTTGTAGCATGTATTTCATGCACTCTCCTTCTTAGTGCATCAACCACTTTGTTCTCTTTTCCTTTGAAGTGCTTGATATCAAAGTCATATTCACATAGGAATCCCAACCATATTCATTTCCTGGAATTTAAATTAGGTTGATCAAACAAATATTTCAGACCAATATGGTATGTCCTCAGCTCAAACCTTTTCCCATGAGGTAGTGTCTCCATTTCTTTAAGGCGTGTACTATGTCTACCAACTCCAAATCGTGAGTGGCGTAGAGCTCTTCATGCTTTTTCAATTTCCTGGATTCAAAACATATCACAAACCCATTATGACTGAGGACTCCACCCAGTCCCTGTTTGCATGCATCTATGCAAACCACAAACTCTTCATTTGGATCTGCAATCTTCATAATTGTAGCACTAGTTAACAACTGCTTCAATTGCTGGAAGCTCTTTTCACATTCTTCAATCCATTGAAATTTTACTCCCTTCCTTTGCAAGGAAGTGATTGGGTAAGCAATCCTCGAAAATCATGCAATGAATCTCCTATAGTAGCCATCTAGACCCATGAAGGATCTCACTTTTTCCACCTTCTTAGGTGCTATCCACCCTTTAATGGCCTCAATATTTTCAGGGTCCACTGTTATCCCTTCTTCAGATATGATATTCCCAAAATAGTGAATTATGTTTTGATAAAATGAGTACTTGATCAATTTGGAATACAGTTGATGCTCTCTTAGCACTTACAAAAGCATCCTCAAATGATGCTCATGCTCTTCTTCCAACTTGGAATATACAAGGATGTCATCCAAACGGACAATGACAAACTTGTCTAAATATTCTCAGAAAACACCATTCATTAGGCACATGAAAATAGTTGGTGCATTTGGTAACCCAAATGGCACCACTGCAAAATCATAATGACCATACCTTGTCCTGAAGGCATTCTTGTTGATGTCTTCATCTTTAATCCTTACCTGATGGTATCCTGACCTGAGATCTATCATTGAAAGTATCCTTGCATTCTTCAACTAGTCGAAGATATCATCAATCCTTGGTAGAGGATACTTGTTTTTTATAGTTACTTTATTTAGCTTCCTGAAGTCGATGCATAGTCTCAAGGTCCCATATTTCTTCTTTACAAATAACACTGGGTCACCCCAAGGTGATACACTTGGGCATATGTACCCTTCTTTAAAATTTATTCAAGCTGCATTTGCAACTCCTTCAGCTCTAGTGTACTCATTCTGTAAGGATTCGTTGATACTGAAGTTGCTCCGGGAATTAAATTTATAGAGAAATCAATATCTCTCTTTGTGAGTAGTCCTGGTAACTCCTTGAACACATCTTCAAAATATTCCAAGACTGCATGATCCTCCATATTTGGCACCTTATCCTTATATCCTTCCTCCATATGGGCTGGCAACCCTTCCTATAACACTTCTTTATATTCATTATTGAGATTTCCCGGATAGTAACTACCCTCGGAATTCCTTGGACTACTCTCTAGTTTCCTTCCTCATCTATTCAAGTGAATTCCTTGTTATGATAGTCTAATATGGCATGGTGTTGGTCCAACCAGTCCATACCAATTAGGTAATCATATGATCCCAAAGGAAAGATGTTAAAATATTCCTTGGTACTCAGTCCATTCATGCCCACTGGACATGATTTAACCAACTCAACAACCTTTCTCTTAGCTCCTGTAGCCAGCTGCACCAACCAAGATTTCCCATGCTTTCTTCTTGGTAATTGAAATCTTTCCACTACCTTAGGATCTATATAGCTATGACTAGCCCCTAAGTCTATTAAAATAGTAAAGGCATGGTTATTGATCATACCTTCAACTTCAATCATGTGTGATTGAAGCTCAACTTGCTTGTTGTCCAGGGCTGGATAGATCCTTAGTACACTTCTGCCCATGTCCTCCATAGTTTCTACTTGTTGTACATTGTGGAAATCTCTTACCTTGTCACTTTTGTGAGGACAATCTCTATACTTGTGGTCTCCTTTACAACCCTAACATTGCATAGGTGTCTTCCTTGGCCTTTTCCCACCTACTTCAGCCATCCTGGGCTCTCTCAAAACGGGTTGTCCTTGAGGACTATTTCTGAAAAATGGTGGCTTGTTTACCTTCTTCCTTTGTTCCCTCTTAAACTTATTCTTGTCTTCCCAAGATTTTTGGAAAGTAAGATTTCCTTTATGTTGATCATATAAACACTTTTCCCTCCTTATGGTTTCTTCCAAATTTTTAGGGTCATCATACGGGATATTGTCACTGATGAAAGATGGCAGCCCACTCATATATCTCTGGATCTTAATTGTCTCATCCTTAATAAAAGAGACATACTTCAACAGCTCTAGAAATATCTTTTCGTATTCATCTATAGTCATGCTGCCCAATTTAATTTCAAACAACTCTTTCATCTTTCTATCATATTATCTCTTGGTTAAGTACTTATTTTCAAAATGTCTCTTGAATTCCTTCCATGTAACATTATTCTCTCTGATGTGTTGCACTTGAACAAGCTAATCCCACCACATGGATGCCCTTCCTTTCAGTTGATAGATTGAAATTATTCCTTCTGCATGAGAGGAATAATTATACAATTGTAAATATTTCCTCATGCCAAGTAGCCATGCCTCAACATCTTCATCTTTCTGGAGCCCTCCATCAAAAGTAGGAATTTTGATCTTATTCATTTCACCCTTCAGTTCATCCACTTCAGATCTCCTATGATTTCTTGTAGGAGATGGACTTGAACTGTTGTGTGGCCTCCTTTTGGAATTCCTTTGGGAGTGTTGGTGATGTATGTTACCACTTCTTCCTCTTCTTTCCTCATCAAGGGACATGTGGCTCCCTGATTTGTTGGATCCACTTTCCTTATCCAACTTATTTTCAATTCTTTCCAGGATCTGCATTAACTTCATATTGAAGTCTTCCTGTTTTTGCTTGGCTCTCATAAGCCTTTCATTATCTACCTGGTGAATTTGGACATATTTTTGCAATTTTTTAATGATTTTCATCATGCTCACTTCTTTATCTATTTATTCCCCATGCCCATTGGAGTTCATTCCTTCAACTCCCAAATGGACATCCATTCCTCTAACTTCATCTTTCGAACAGTAAGCATCCTATGCCTTCTCCATTTCTATGCACTATGCAACAATTCGGTTCGGTTCTGACAATTGTTAACTCTGCAAAATGTGCAGTCAACCGAATTTTGTTAGGCTATTAGACTTAATAATTTTCCAGAATATCATAAAACAATCTGATTCAACAAAATAATATCAGACTCCATTTTCTGCGGGTATTGGTCAATCAAGAACCCCTCAGGCTTCTATCTCTAATCCCTACTCTGTTCTACAACATTTTTGGGGCGCCAGCCCCTTTTTCTCCAGCTCTTAATTCGCATGTGACCAAGGTTGTGACCAAGTGCTATTATTTGGATGCTTATCAGGAGTCTTGAAACTTCGGGGCTACAGAGCTTCATAGGCTTCCAAATCACATCACAACAAATCTCTCGGAGTGTCGAATTGGCAAACTCGCAAAGTGGGGTGGATCAATGATCCATGTTTTCCCACCATCCAACAGTTGATATTTACTACGAAACTCTGGGCTTCGGGGCTCCGGGACTTTGGAGGATTTCATATCTTCACACCCCAAAAATCCTGAACCACAAATATATGAATACTTCCACGTCACCCCCGATGACATCATCATTCCACGTTACTTCGGCACTACAGGACTTTGGGGATTTCTTCCTCCCACTCAATCATGAACCATTTCTTCTGGAGTGTCAAGTCTCTGGACTACTACATCAGATGTCGCATGTCCTTCGTGATCAACAGTCAAGGTAGACTCCAGCCTTCGGGAGTTCTTGACACAATGCTAACTGTAACACCTTTTTCTCCAGAGTACCAAGTCTTTGAACTTCAAAATCTGGTGCCACGCATCCATTGTGACCATCAGGGGCCCCATCATCCATGCTCGAGAAGAGGCCACATGGAGAAATATTAGAAGCGGACACGTGGCCCAATCAGACAGGTGACACATGTCATGTTCTAACTGGAATTTCAATCTTCCAAAGGTTATTAATTCACTGACACATGGCACACATCCCATGTATCCACATCATCCCTTGTGACATCAGCAGGCCATGTCACATCGGGACTTCGGGCTTCGGAAGATTTTACACTTGCACACTCCAATTCTCCCGAACATCGAACTCTGAAACAAGCTGATCTTCTGACATGCGTCTCCTTTTGTGAATGGTATGGATGAACTCCAGACTTTGGGACTTCGAGATTTTTCACTCTATCACACCTTGTTTCTCCTGAATGTCAAATTCCCAAACAAGCCAATCTTCTAACACGTGTTCCTTTGGATGTACATTCCGTATTAACTCCGGATTTCAAGACTTAGGGACTTCAGGAGTTTGTGCCTTAGCACACTTTGTTTCTCCTGAATGTCGAATTTCGAATGAATATGAGATCTACAGCTCACAACCACCCTCATGCAAATCTAACGGCTGAGATCTGTTTTTCCACCGGTGCGCCTTACCTTCTGCTCTTGGCTTGATCTAACAGCTCCAATCTATTCTTTCTCAAATCCAACGATAAACACTTCTCCCTAGATCTCAGGTGTAGATCCTCTCCCGGACTTCGAAACTTTAGCTTCGACCCTTTTTGTTCTTATAAAACATAAACTTCATTGAAGTCGTGAAGTCTGAATGACTTGGAGGTTAACTCTCATGCACCTTCCTCCAAATCTAACGACTGGAAAGGTTGGCATTTCCCCTACACAGATCTTACGCCTCAAATTCAAACCTTGTGGCCCAACACAATGGTTCTTTCAGATTCTTTCTCTGTTGCCATTACATAAACCGTTATACCTCTTGAGCTTCATAACACGGCCAAGGTATTCTCTTAGCACCCAGAGGCATTCTTAAATCATATTTTGTCTGTTTTGACAACAATTAGCTATGAAACCTATGTTTCATTAACCACCTACACGACCCATCCAGGATTAGTGTTGAAACCATGGATCTGATACCAATTTGTAATGTCCCCGACCATCAACCTATGCTAGGTAACGCTACCTAATCAACTGTATCTTTTCTTTTCTATTCTGATACCATTTTTGTAACATCCCCGGATCTACCAAAAGGTTGGGAAACATCACTCCATAAAATATCTCTTGCTCTGATATGTATATATATAATGCAATTTAAACAGGCATAAACACTCTGCTCATACACTTATTCATGTGAAAGTAATTGATCCGAAATCGGATCCAGAAGCCTGATAGGGCTTGAAAAATGCTCAAAAATGAAAGTGCTCGGAATACGACGAAACCTGTTCCATTGCGTCTGTCTCGTCTTCCTAATTCCGGTGGTATATTTACTTCGTCAAACGGAGTCCGTATGGAGAAGATATCACGTTCTGTCCGAAAAGTCAAACAGGCAAAAAAGGGGATGACTGTACAGTCCGTACAGTCCACGTGTCATGTCCGTACAACTGACGTGGCAGGGCCGTACATATGACGTGGCGGCTTCAGAAGGAGACACGTGGAAGACCGTACGGAGGACACGTGGCATCACCAGGACGCGACACGTGTCATACGGATTTGGCACTTTTGGCGTACGATCGGGCCAGTACTGAGGTGACACGTGTCACCACTGACAGGGTGACACGTGGCAGGCTGACGTCATCCAGTGACGTGGAAGGCTGACGCGACGGATGACTGGGCAGTACGGCAACTGACAGGTGGCAGTACGGCCGACGACGTGGCAGCACGGCAGAGTGACAGGTGTCAGTACGGCAGTATGATGTGGGCCAACCACAGGTTGACACGTGGCATGTTTTAATTGGTTTTTAAAGCACCACGTGGCCCAGTCATGGGCTGCCACGTGGCGCTGCATTATTGGCTCGTTGGTTGCAATGTAAAATTTCGTTATGGTTTCACCGGGGTTTGAACATGCGACCTCCTGGGCGGTGAACGGTTTGGCAAGTCGGGCTAACCGGAAGTCCGGCGGGTGTTTCTTGTTTTAAAAACGGTGCGAAATTGTTTTGAATTGCGCCAACTGTTCATTGGGCACCAAAAAGGGCCGGGGCTTCACCCCAGCCCTCGATTCAATGCACACGCAATGTAACCAACGGCGGGAGGTTGTAACCGTTGACACGGCAGGAGTATGGATTAAGGGCTTAGCCCTGGTCACGCGCCATCATATGTGACTGCCGCCCAAAACTCGGGGCTTATCCCTACAAATGCACAGGAGGTTACTACTGATAGACCTGTGGTCCCGTGAAAATGCCAACAGAACCAGAGCTAGCGCGAGTTAAGGGGGCTAGCACGTAGCCTATGGGCTCGCGCTTAGCCCAAAACAACCATATGACCACGAAAATAGGGGTGCGCGCACGGATTTGGGGGCTGCGGCCTATTCTATAGTCAAAAGTGGATTTTATATTAAAGAATTTGGTTTTTTTTAATTAATATGCCTATTATTAGCAGAATTACTCCATTTTTGGGGGATATTGGGCATTTTTGGAGGCCAGATTCTTGGAGGAAGTTGGGGATGTGAAACCAACTCCATTGCTATATAAACCAAGCCTGTTTGAGGCCAATGAAAGTCATTCAGAGCAGAGTCGTGCTGAAGGAAAGCCAAGCCAAAGTCAGTTTGTTGCAGGGAAGCCTTTGAGGTGGAAACGTTGTCGGATCGTTTCTAGGAGCTTGGAGCATCAGTTTTGCATGTCGTTTCTTTTGCAGGGTTCTTGAGATCTGGGACAACAAGACCAGATCAGTATTGTAGCCATTTGGCATTGCTGAGATGTAATTTTGAGCACTTGAGCAGAAATAAAGAAGCCTCACCCACAGGAAAAAGGCCCGGAGACGTAGTCAAACATTGTGCCGAACTCCGTTATCAACCTGCGTTCTTATGGTTTGCTGTTTATTATTCTTTTCAGATCTGCATATGTGTATTTGACTGATATAATCCTCTTCTTTCCTCATTCTTTCAATAATTTCTCAAAATGGTTAATTAATTCATGCAAGTAAAACTCAACCATAATCAGTTAAAAGATCCTACGGATCAGTAACATTAACACATACATGCAATATAAACAGGAAATACTGAAAAAATTATAACTTAGATGCTAGATACACAACATACAATGAACAAAGAATGTGTACTTATCTTTTAATTGAAGTACACCAACTACGTGCAGACCTTCCACGAACCTCCCATCCTTATACCATGTTGCTCATCACTCTCAGCACTGGGTCACCTCAGAGATGGGACTAACTCCATCGGGCAAGGGATTCCTAGGCTATGTGGGGACAACAAGAAGTTGCACATTACAACATGACAGATTTCCTCCAAGGATCCACTTACACCCATCGCTCATAGACTCTCATTCCACCCTAGGAGTGTACACCTTCACTGTCACACAATCCATCGGTTGCTCCACCTCCCTTCCAAGTCTTTAGCAACAGGCTAGATGGAATTCTCATAGCTCTGTAGATGCTACTAGACTCCCTCCAGGAGAACTCACTTCCTCAGCACACTCTCTCACCTGGAGAGAGTTGCTCACATGCATGACAACCTGCTTCTTCTATCTACACTCTCTCACATGGGAGAGTTACCCACAAGCCTGACAACCTGCCTCTTCAAACCAGCTCTTAAGTCAACCAGGTAACCACAGTAGCAAAATCGTGTAAGGCAAGGGACAACTCAACAATTTACATAGGTTCATGATGGTAAAGGGTTCAAAAATGGTGGAATTGGCCGACTATGTGCCTTCTCAGTGCGTGAGTGAATATGGGCAATGAATGGCTCGCCTGGTCCCCCTGCTGAGAGAAAACTCCCTAGGAAAGATGATCAGAATGGTTCGTGACCCCAACAATGGTGGAAATTCCCACATAAATATGCATGTGTCCTGGGTGACACTTGGCTATTCAAGAGCATGCTTCTCTCCACTTGGAACCCGTTCCTCTCCCCAAAGGAACTTAGGATAGCTGGGTTTATTTCCCAAAACTTTAGTAATATAAGGAAATACATTATAATATTCCCTTGGGTTAAGCCCTCAAGCTTATCCCTTTTCCTAGTCTCTCAGCCCCCCTCCCTTACCTAGCCTAATGGAGCTTAATCCCCCATACTATTTCTTTGTGGTCGGTCTACACACAGCGATGTTGTTTATATTAATAATATGAATATTTACATGTACAAAACAGCCTCTTGGCCTTTAACATCTAGGATCTTTGGCCTAATAACCACATAAGCCTACTAGGTTATAAATACTTGGCTCACCAGCTTAGATGATTTTAGAGGCTAATTTTCGCAAATGGGCTAATTTTCCATGGTTTTTCCCAAAAAACGATTCACCAATTTACATTTTTTCTAAAAAAATTTTTCCCAAATTCCATAAAATAATATTATTTTATCTTAAAAATCGCCAAAACTTTATAGAAAGTATATAAAATCCTTATAAATTTGAATATTTTTACAAAACTATCGCTAAACATTTTACATTTTACATATTAAGGAATAGTAAGATTAGCCCATGTTTCTACATTTTAATATAAATTTTCATCCTTAAAATCATCCCTGCTCACCAGCCTACAAAACATGTTACATTCATAATTACAACCAGGGCTCGGCCTTGGGATATTACATTGAGGAGTAGTGATATCAACAATTTCAATGGGTTGCTCAAAGCTAAAAATATTTGGATTTACCTTTCCTCTGGGCTGAAATTTCTGCTACATCATCCTTCTTAGGAACATTTTGCTTGGTTTTTTCTCTAGTAAAAGGCCTCTTAGGCTTAGCCTTGTGTGCAGCAATGGGTGAAGGAAACACAAGATTTTTTCCTCTTAGGCCTGTGGATTTTATTGAAAGAACCTCCATAGGAGTGAGATTTTCCATGGGTGAAGCTTCCCTATGTGAAGGTTGTGAAGGACCTCATGCTTCTATTTCATTTGTGGATCTATCATATGTATCAGACATAACACCATTTTTCTTCTTGCTAACCTCTGAACACACAGTCCTCTCAACAGGAGTAGGACTTTGTATCTTGGACTATGGAGTGGGGGCAACATTTAATTGAAACTGTGATGAAGTGAGGAATGCTTCCCAATTAGTGTTTGTCTTTCTCAACTCTTCCATAACTAACATTTTAATAAGTCCAGAGTGAAAGACACTAGTGTCTACTTGTTTAGACTTGGATTGAACTCTGTCAGCCATCTTAGCAATGCTTATAAAGAGAAAAAAAGGGAGGTTCATTGGTTCTTTCCCCATGAAGTGTAATAGCAGCCTAATGTGGTATTGGTATACCATGTTAAATCTCCCCTCACAGGTGAAATACCTCTAGATAACCTTCAACATATTATCAAAACCTTGAAGCATGTGGCTTCTAGGTACCCCTTTGGACAAGTTGTCTCCATGATACTTTGGCTCAAGCAATTCCTTGGAGAAGAAAGCATTTAATGACATTTCCTTGAACCATTTTTCTCCAGTGTTGGGTATCTTTGTTGCAACAGAGATGGACAGTTCTGAAACTTCAAATTCTAACATCCCCACTTTGGTTTTTGTCCCATTGAAGTTGAGTGAAAATTCTTTGGCTACCTCTGGATGCCCCCTCTACATCTTTTGACGGAAATTAATGCAACCTACCCTCTGAAAGCCTTCCCTAATCAAAGGTTCAGATTCAAGGAGATGCATGTCATAGGGCTCTATCCTTTTAATCTCCCCTCCCTTGTGAGTTTTCTTATGTTGTTAACTATCCATAAATGTTGCTATAAGAAATATTTTATGTGAGTTTTAATGACAGCTAAATGTGTGAAAACATGGAAAATAGGAAATAGATTTTGATGACAAAAACTATTTTCAATAGGATGACCTTGTACAAAGATTCATACACCTTATTCCATCACATGAGGCATAAGAGAAGACACTATTTCAACACGAACAGTAAAGAATAATAACTGGGAGTTATAATAAAAGGGAGGTGAAAGTGAATTCTCTACTAAAACAGGGTTGTTTATCAATACAAATATCAGTTAACAACATGATAATGCGTACAATCTTTAAACCTGGTTCAACAGTTGACCAACCACATATTTCAAGTTTGAGAGGGGTGTAGATTCACTCTTTAGAAGTTGAATTTTTTAAAAGGTGCAGAAGATGGGTTTTCAACCATGCTGGAACAAAGGATTTGCAACGCCGAAGTAACAATTCACAGCACTGAGGGAAATTTAGTGGAACAAGTGAATTTTGAGTAGTGGGAAATATGGATGAGGTCTAAAGGAGGCTTGGTCTAGTAAGCAAGGTTCAGAACACCATGGAGGTAATTTTGAAGGTTGGAAGCAAAAGAAATGGACAGTTCACAATGTCGATAGATAAACCAACAAAAACCCCTTTCTTGACCTTTAAACAACACGGAAAATCTCATGGAGTACCTGGTGGACCTAGGCTTGATGTTGATGTCTGTGAATTTGAAAAGAGATGTCTACAATCTATCCAACCTCAAACCCTCCTCTTCATCCATTCTGCAGTGCCAGTGTGCAACACCTGTCTACCAGTTTGCAATGCCTGATTCAAACATGAATTGCACACTTCGAGGAAACTGTTATGAAATATGTGACATAATCCCTGAAAAGTGGTTAAATGTAGGCTCTAAAAACAAGGAAATACTCTTGAAACGATCCTTTAATTGTAATGATGAAAAATGAATGCATGAGGTACTTAGAGTATGATGCGAACTCTCCTAGTGAGTTGGCAACACATACACCCTACTTTGACTTGACACTTAAATAGATAGATGGTGACAAAGGGAACCTTGTGTACAACATGGATATGTGACATGTCAAGGTAATGATGTAAAAGAAATCAAATATGTGACTCATGGGGGTTTATTTACCTTGTCATGATAAAAAATTACATAACCCAAAGACAGTGGACCAAGGCTAGGCTAACTTTAGCTTATTCAAATCAAACTTTAAGTGATGACCATATCAAGAAGCCATAAAAACCTATGACTTATGTAACCCTATGACTCAAAAACAAAACTAAAATTATTTTTTGAACCTTACAAGTCTATGTGTTAACACATCATTGATTAAATATATGGATGACTAAATATTATAATGAAGAGATGCAAAATCTGATGATATAACAAATTAAAACAAACATCATATCCAAATTCACTAATCAAAATATAAGATATGTTTAAATTTTTTGATAAATAATGGAATTAAAAAATAACAATAATTGCACTATCACACGTAAATGTTTCTCGGTGTATTTTAATTATTAATCTCATTGGCACGTTTAATATTAAAACACACCGGTGTGTTTCATAAGAAATGTGCATCGGTGCTTTTATGTAATCAATTAGCATTGGTTTCAATATTTATTTAATACCACAAAATTATATTAAAAAATTGGTCGTCGGTGCATTAAGTGTATACGAAGCATCGATGCTTTTGTGTTATTAATAAGCACCTATGCTTTAGGATTATTAATAAGCGTCGGTGTGTTTGTGTTATTAATATGCACTAGTTCTATTGTGTTATTGATAAGCATCAACGTTTTTTTGTTACTAAAAAGCACCAGTGCTTTCTATTTTTAATGTATCGGGGGGTTTTTCTAGGTAACGCACTAGTGCATATTATTTTATACAACATCAGTGGCTTCTTATTAATAACGCATTGGTGCATTCTAAGAAAAAATCCTCGACGCTTAATTATTTTTAACTCTCTCGGTGTGTTTTACTGTTAAATCCCCGGTGCTTATAAGAAAAATGCCCCGATGCTTAAATATTTTACTGCCTCGGTGCTTGACTTTAAGTGTACAGCACCGGCATGGTATGTGTATATATGCACCAATGATTTTTCCTCATAAAAACACATCAATTTGTAAACATTCTCTAACACCTCCGACCACCCATATTTTTTTAGTTATAATCAAGTTTCATTATAGTATCCACAAAAACATGTGTTATCGGAAAAAGATGTTGTAGTAGACGCTTTTTTGACAATTGTTTCCAATTTTGTAACACTAGAAACCTCTGTTATAACCTCTGCTAAAAGGTCTTTTACTTGTAGTGAATTTAGATCTAGGAAAATATATCGCCTGCATCTCTATTATGTCTTAGTTATAGGAATATCCTAATGGAGGTAACTCCTGTAGGGTGAAAATATCCTACAACACTACCTGACTTGGGTATATGTAAGGTCCCGTGCCTTCCTCATTATAATCCATCTATCGATTTATAATATTATATTTAAATAGAGCATGTTGATATACACTCCACACAAAGTATTTCATTGGGCATAGTTGTGGTGGGTGTTTGAATCAATTAATTCTTTGATCCTGGGTAAGAATCCAACCTTCCTCTCTCTTTCATGCATGCTAATCCCAAGACATGAAATTACTTTCTATACCTAGATCTCCTAGCAATGATACTACCCTAGCTCAATACCTAGCTTTGGCCTTTAAGGGAAAGAGTAAGATTTCATTTTTTTCCTTTTTAAGCCATCTTTGTCTTTCTATAGTTATTAGGATAGTTAAGAACCAAAGAAAAATGTTTAATATACCATCTTTTGTTCACTTATTTTCCTAGTTTATTTTTCAATTCTTATTTAGTTTGATCAATCCTCCAAATAACCATAGGTTCATAAAAATGGACATTTTATAATATACTTAGTGTATCTTTTCCATCTTTCCTCCTTGGTTTTCCCAGAACCTAGGTGGAAACTCCATCTACATATCCTATTCATCCTATCTAGGACAGAATTATTTGGTAGGGATTTGGATCACTAACTTAGAATTTCCCCCTACTCATTTCCTACCCATATCCCAAGGTTATTTTCCCCCCTAGGCTAGAATACATGCATCCTATGTCTTTTGAGTATGTTGGGTTTATCTATGTATTCCTTAGGTCAATCGGTTATGCCTACCAAACTAAACCATATATCATCAGTTGAAGCATATGTATTTCATTGTGACTAATTATCTTGTGTAGGAAACCAAGGGCTTAGAGAAAAGTTTTCAAAAATAAACATGAGGAATTTGTATAAAACCATGAATACACGAGTTTTGAACATTTTTATTAAGACCCCCTTGTGGATTTCATATGGACACAAAATTTATGAAATTTTCCACCCTTAAAATTATTTCATGGAGATAAGTCTAATGGAGTAGATGACTCATCAAATTGATCCACTATGTTTTATGTTTTATTCATTGAAACTTGCTCATTGTGAGGTGCTTTAGGGACACAAGTATTGAATGCATCAAGGGGGAATTCCACCCTATAAGTATGGAAATGCTACTCAATTTCATACAACGAGTATTTAATATTTTCGATGTGTAATTTTTGTATAATGGTAAATAATTGTGGGTAGGCTTAGCTCAAATGGTTGAGCACTTTCAACATCATGTAGGAGGTCTTGAGGTCGATCCCTTGGGCTCCTTTCCTTTGTTGGATACCTCACTTGATATCCCTACCAAGTTAGGCTTCATCATCAACATCGATAATTTTACATTATGGATTATTTGTCAAATGAAAATGCTCAAGGGTTTCCCTACAAAGTTTTCCTTGAAAAATAAAATAATTGGGGGTAGGGGAACTTAGAATTAAAGGACAATATTATTTTAATTATTGATACATATTTTTCAATAAATTGGTAAATTTTTTATAAGGAACTATTAATAATTATGAATTAATTTACCAATAAAATACTATAGAAATAACATGACGATGTAGTGAATTTTAAAAATAGGGGTAATTTTTATAATTTCATGAATGTGAGTGTTTTCAAACATGTTATACTAAGTGATACCCCCATTCTTAAATGATTAAGGGAACATAATCTAGGTGGATATCGGTGGCCACCCACCTCTTCCAACTGGCTCACATACAGTTTTCATCTTGGTAGTTTTTTTCTAGCTTTTTGGGTCCTAAACTTTTGGGGTTGTTTTGAGGCCCTAAACAACATTTTTTGGGATCACCATGGTCACACTGTAAATGGAGTCAAAGTGTGATGGAAAAATTTGTTGTCCTCAGATAGACCTTTCCAATGGGCTATCATGCACCTAAAATCGGGGGTCAAGCATTCAATCGATCTAACCCTCGATGCACCGCTACCTAATGGGCCAGTATATCGTCGCTCTTTGTTAGAAAATGAGAAAATCGAGCGTCGAATCCAAGATCTGCTCGAAAATGGGCACATCTGACCAATATCATCACCTTGTGGAATCCCAATCATGCTTAATAAATACAGGACCTAGCGACTCTACATTGATTATTGGTCCCTAAATAAAATCATAGTCACGAATCAGTACCCAATTCCCTAAATTGATAATCTCCTTAACCAAATCAAGGGGGAAAAATACTTCAGTAATATTGATCTGATGTTTGGCTACCACCAAGTCCCAATAGAGCATACTAATGTATGAAATACTTCCTTCAAGTCCAAAGAAGATATTTTTGAATGATTGGTCATGCCCTTTGGCTTGATGAATTTACCGACAACTTTCATGAGGATTATGGATGATATATTGGTGGTGTATTTGGATGAAATCCCCATATTCAAAAAGAGTTGGACATAACACTTGTAACATATTTAGCAAGTTCTCCACACTCTACGACAACACAATCTATATGAAAATTTGGAAAAATTCTCCTTCGGCATGAACAATGTTTAGTACCTAGGCTACATTATTGATGAGCATGGGTTGTATGTCGATCTAGCCAAGATCCAAGCCATTCGTGACTGGCCATCCCTGACCACACTCAATGAGCTTCGGAGCTTCTTAGGCCTTGCCAATTCCTATCACAGGTTCATGTTGGGATTCTCCCACATTGCATGGGCCCTTAGCCAAGTGACTAGAGGTGGTGGCAAGGAAAATTTCGTGTGGGGATAGTCACAAAAAAAAGTGTTCGGTGATTTGAAGCAGCGCTTGTGCTCAGCCCTAGTGCTCTCATTACCTAACTTGCAACATCCTTTTGAGATTGAGAAAGATGCTTCATACTATGTTGTGGGCACAGTTCTCACTCAGTACGAACATATTGTGGCCTATCATAATGAACCACTATCAAATATCATTTGTAAGTACCTCACTTATGAAAAAGAAATGTACTCCAATGTACAAGCCTCATGCCAGTGGAGGAATTACATTCTTGGGAAGGAGACAGTCATCCACACTGATTATAAGCCTCTGAAGTTCATGCAGACAAAAGGAAAATTGCAAAATGACTGCCATCAGAAGTGGTCCACATACTTGCAACATTTCCATCTCAACATCAAGTTTAGTAAAGGGAGCACCAACCACATCACCGACTGCCTCATTCGACCTCCTATTACAACACTAACCATGGTGCTACACTCTTGCAAACATGAGACCTCCGGATGGCCCCAACTCTACGATATTGATCCTGAATTCACCACTACCTACCATATGTTGGGAACAAACACAAGTGTCACTGATTTCCATCTTCAGGATGGGTTGTTGTGCCATCTAGGCCATCTTTGTGTCCCATCAAGTGAGCGAGCAAAGATTATTTGGGAAGCTCGCTATAGTTGGGTGGTAAGACACTTTGGCATAGAAAAGACAATGGCAGTGCCACAACAACATTTCTATTGGTCAAAACTTCGACATGATGTCAACAAGTATATCAGGTCCTACACGACCTGCCCCATTGCAAAATCAAACATTAAGAAACAAGGCATGTACACCCCTCTTCCTACTCCCGAAAGGCCTTGGGAATCCATATCGATGGACTACATGCTAGGGCTTCCTTCAACCAAGAAGGGAAATGACTGTGTTTTTGTGGTTGTTGATCAATTTTCCAAGATGGCGATTATGGTCGCCTGCAAGAAGAGCATCACAGTAGAGGCCACTACCAATATATTCTTTGAACAAGTGTGGGTACAATTTGGGATACCACAAACTATCATCTCAAATTGGGATAGCTTATTCCTCAACACATTCTAGTTGAGCCTCTAGTCATGGTTGAACACCAAGCTCACCAAATCCACTTCCTTCCACCCCCAAACGAATGGTCAAACCAAGGTCGTCAATAGGATGATCATGCATAGCTTGTGCATGTACAATTCCAAGCATCCACACACATGGGATGAGAGTCTTCCCTATGTTCAACACAGTTACAATAGAGCCATAGATAGCTCAACTAGCCAAAACCCCTTTCATGTGGGGTTGGGATTTCATCCATTAGGTCCCATGGGTGTTTCACTAACCCTTGTGTCCACACAAGCATAATAATCCCAAGCTCAAACCGAAGCCGAAAAATCCCCCCAATTCATTGAACTATTCCAACACATCCTCTAACACGTTTAGGATATTTTGCAGAAGTCCAATGCCAAGTACAAGAAGTGCCATGATTAGCACTGGGTGCCGCACAAGTTTCAGGTGGGAGATAAATGTTGGTTACACTTGCAGAAAGAATGCCTTATAGGACCACATCAGATTCTTCGTATACTCCACTATGGACCTTACACCATCACCAAAGCAGTGGGTGAAAATTATTTTGAGCTCAAAATTCCCCCCTTCCTTGGCTTGCACCTAGTGTTTAATATGGACCTTCTTGGGTCATACTTTCCACCATTATTGGACACCTCAAAGATAGCAGAACAATTGACACCAATAGAGATCAACCTTGATTGCACGGAATAGGAATCCATTGATCATATCATGGACACACAGGTCAAGGTAACTTGCCAACATAAGCTTCAAATTTATCGTGTTGTCAAAGCGGGGTAGCTCTTTCACCAAGGAAAGTGGCTCACTCGGGGCGAAATTCAATAGAAATTTCCTCATCTGATGGGGGAAATTAACGCAATGGAGACCATTTGTTCCTAAATGGGGAGGATCGATATAGGTGGATATCGGTGACCACCCACCTCTTCCAACTAGCTCACATACATTTTTCATCTTGCCAGGTTTTTTCTAGCTTTTTGGGTCCTAAAGTTCTGGGATCGTTTTGAGGCCCTAGGCAACGTTTTTTGGGCTTTCCATAGTCACACTATAGGCGAAGTTAGATTGTGATGTAAAAATGTGTATTCCTCGAATAGACCTTTCCAGTGGGCTATTGTGTGCCTAAAACAAAGATCGTATGCAAAAGTTATGACCCTAAGAAGTTGATGTACCAACTTACCCCATCAGGGCCCACACGACTTTTGGCGCTTCATCTACTAGGGTTACGTTTTTGGATGTCTAGGTTTTTATGATTACTTCTTGATGTTGAAAAGGCTCGGAGGCCTCATTGTAATGCACTCGAGCAAAATCACGTAGCCGCCACATCTCTTTTCATAGATTAGCTACCATCATTTGAGCAATATTGTTTCATTATGCATTTTACAGTTTCAACAGATTTCTTTATTGAATAGAATTTAAGTTTCACTATATCTATGTTATTGTTCATTGTATCTATGTTTTAATGCTATATATTTGTGTTTCATTTCATTCCACTCATAAATATGGATCAGAAAAAAACACAAACAATAGGCCAAAATCACAAACCGTCATTTGAATAACATGTATTCCATCATGACTAATTGGCCTATGTAAATAACTAGGTGTTTAGAGTGATTTCTAAAAAATAACTCGCAAATAGAATTATTGTTCAATGTTTCATTATACAATCACCCTCTTTCTAAATTAGAAGACAATTCTCTAATATGGCCATGGAATCCATGAAATATGCCACCCTCAAAAATATTTCATGAAGATGAGACCAACAAAGAAGTT
>ML821980.1:19796-31494 GCA_009831015.1 Picea engelmannii
AAAAATGAAAATTTCTTTAGTAATCTAGATGATCACTATCTTTTGCTTATAAGTTTAAAAGCTTTTTCCCATGTTATTTAGAAGTAAATTTTATTATATAGAACCACTATGTCATTATTGGTACTCAATTGATAATTTACTTGACTATTTCAAAGGTCACTACACCACAATGAATCATATTTAATATCTGCAAGGATGTTTTTGGTTCATAACAACTAATTGCAGGGTTGCATTAGTTTGGACAAACTGATGAGAATAACAAGTCTTGTTGAAACAATGAGTTATCAAACACAAGGACCATTTTGATATGGGTTTAGGAAAACTTGTGAGCATAATAAGTTTACATGAAACAATGAGTTGTTAAATACAAGCACCATTTTGATATGGACAAATACGACTAGAGTAGCATGTTTTATATAGAACCACTATGAAATTAGTGGTTTCAAATTGTCCATACAATTCTCAAAATAGTAGAATAACTCTATTATTATTTTTTTAAGTAAGTATGCATAAATTACCTTTCAGAAACAAAATTACAGTAGCGTCATGAGTGTCTGAGGCCAGTGAATGCTAAATTGCCCTAGAGGGAAACAAATTCAGCGAGTACCTCCAAAACCAATCCATAATCGCCCTGTGGAAAGTCGAATCCAAGAGAGTCGAAACCAAGACCATCGATAAGTTGTCTGTTGTTAGCACTTGGAGAGATGAAACCAAGACCATCATTGAGGCCGCTAGTGCACAAGGTGTCTGGCCTAGGGAGCATCAAGTGCCTTGTAGAAAGGATAACATTTACAGAATTTGTGTCCCTTTCTTGTCCATAATTTCCAGATGGAGTCGTATGTCGTCCACCTCGTCATGGACATCGAACACCGGGTCTTGCAGAATTGCAATGTTGTCTTGAAACTTTGTGCTGGAGACGCAGTCCGAACAAAAGTGTGGATGGTCCGGTGGTTTCTCTCGATGGACGAAGGTGTCTTCATAAGGAGACTGGGTCGGTGGTGGATGCACAAGTGGTGGCTCCGGAGTTGAATTCTCAAGTTAATTTGGTGGGACGACCAAGGAAAGTTGTGAGGAAGAGGCCAGGTCCAGGGGAGAAACCCAGTGAATTACCTAGGAGGTTGAACCAATCGACTTGACAGGACCATGGCGAGGACAAAGAAGGGAGGTCAATTTGGCTTTAAGAGAACTAATCAGAGGAGGGAGGTGAAGGAGGATGATGCAGGAGCATCGTCGACAAGCCCACGTGGAAGGATGACTCAGCGCCATAGAAAATGAAAAAGGATAACTCAGCGCCATAGTGTGCCTTTCTAATTTAAAAAGGAATCTACAAGCTCGCGTTTTCTCTAGATCCATTTTTGAACGGATGGGTGAAGAAGAGGGAAACGCTCGGGATCTGAATGATCACAAGATATCTGGGAGTTTCACTCTCAGTCTTGAATGTAACCTAACTATAGTAGCAATTAGGTTTTTTGTTTTTTGGGGAGTAGATGAGTAGTCGAAGAAAACCCGAGAGGACCGTTGGTAGATGTAGATGGATGGTTGGCCCAAATGAGGTGTCCAAAGTAGTATTGTTGAATAGGAGATGAAATAGTTTACTTGAGGGAGCTGAGACTATGTTACAGTCCAGCCTGCACATATTTTAATCGAACATTCATTCGAATAGAGAGAAAGACGTTTTTCTGGCATATGAACTTTCTATATGTGTTGATGTATTTATGAATGTCATTTGTGCTTATGAATGGATGTTGTAGATGTATGTTAAAAAATTCATCTTTAGGGATAGATAGATTTCTCTATCTATGAGTTTGCTGGAATTGTTTCTTGGTTCTTTAGGCTGTGCAAGGAGTGCACAACGGAGTATCCGAAACTTTGTAGCCAGAAGAAGGAGTGTGCATCTAAATCTCAAATCAAGTTGAGGGGAAAATGTATTAGCATGGCACACCAAAAGGATTCACGGACTCAAGGGAGAAGCCTCAATATTATTGAACACCTTGGAGGAGAGACTGTGCAGAGGAAGGCACAAAGAGATAGAATTGTTGAGGATTTTATAGAGCTTGTCAGGTGGGCGTCGAGCGAGTGCAAGGAGTCAACAAAAGAACTCTGTTTTGAATTATGAGAAGAGAAGTTTCAAGGAGAGACACTTACAAATTTTTTGAATAGTCTGGAAAGATCCACAAGGAGTGATTGAGCCAATGTTGCCAAGAAGGAACTTATCTCCCTTCAAGGAGCGGAAGGGACAAAAATCCTTGAGGCGCGAGAGGTTAAATCTCATGAGGTGGAGCGAAGAGGTTTCCAGGAGGCCACCCAAAAGTCTTTCGAAAGACGCAGAAGGGTGAGACCCTCAGGAGACTAAGTAAACCAAATAACTTAGGAAAGATATCACAAGGAAGGATCGTAGAGAGAACTTGCTTCACATTCAAAATCTCAGAAGGGAAAGCGTTCCCAAGAGTAAGAAATATCCAGAGCAGTCGGCTCACAAGAGAAAGATAAGAGTGCGAGACCTTCGAAACACATAGAAAATTCTTCTAAGTCATGAGGAAGCAAAAACTCAAGAGGAATAACACTTTCCAAAAGTGTAGACAAAGCCCAAGGGATGGAATCATAGAAAGATCAAAGACTGAGCCCTTTGGAAAATTAGAAATCCTTCCAAGTCACAGAAAGAAGCAAAATCTTGGGATGAGGAGAAACAATGATCGTTGGATTGAGAAGAGGAAGATTATGGACCATCAGATCATAATCCAGATAAGAAGAGCACACATAAGGGGAGGATAGATCTCGTTTGGAGGATCTAGGCACGAAGGACCAATAGCCGTTTGATATAGAGGTAAGTGCATGAACTTTAATGTTCTGGAAGTGAACAGGGTCAACAAACTCACAAAATCAAAGTTTGTGATTCAATCACAGCCGTTGGATCATGGAGGGATCTAGACCATTAATCCGAGGCAATCGGAAAATCGACAATTGGGAGAAGGGATGTGCGCAGTATTCCAACTTCCTCACACGCAAAATACAGATTGAGAGAGAGGAGATCTAGATCGTCGGATCATGGGGCACGTAGACCATCGATCTAACATGAGTGGAATTTTGGAAGTCGAAAGAACAGAGGTGAGCAACCTTTCAAAGTCGTGAACCATGAAATCTCGACTTGATCACCACCATTCATCAAAGGAAAGATATAAATCGTGGATCTATCGCCATCACGATCTTGGATATCGGGAGAAGAGAAGTAAGGAGACTCCCAAAGTCACGAACCATGAAATCTCAACTTGATCACAGTCGTTGATCAAAGGAGAGATCTGGACCGTTGATCTTTTTCGAGGGAAGGAGATATCGAGATTTTAGATCTCGTGAGAAGGGAGGTAGGTGGTCCCAAAACTTCGCGAATCCTGAAATCGCGAAACTCTCGGAGGGTTTGGCCAAAGGACATAGTGAAGGGTCATATTGGTGGAACACAAGGGAGGGGCTAGCATGCATTAGACTCCGGTTGGGGTTTCAGAAGTCGGGAGAGTCAGCGTGACTCACATGCAAAGACTCAACACATGAAATCGTGAAACGCCATTTGGATTAGGGTCGTGGTCACAGCACATGGTCGCATGAGAGAAACTTGGGCCTGGTGTTTTTTCATGCGGCAGAGTTTCATGAAAAGGACCTGTGGATATTTATTGAAGATTCCAACAGGGAATCGAAGAGTTGTTCTAGCTCAAAGATTGGGAAGATCCAGAGACCAGGAGGTCAGCAGACCCTGCTGAGGTAGGGGCACTGCATCACGTGGTATTAGAGCTTAGCTTTGTTTGTAGACCGCAAACAAAAGAAGGATGGTGAAAGGATATAGTCTGATACCATCAAGTGGTATCGGAGCAAAAATTTCAGTCTGTAGATTTTAGGTGAAGGGGATAAAGGAGATAATCTCATATTATCAAGAGGTATGAGTGTTGATTTGTCCGTAGATTTCAGGCGAAGGAGATATAGAATATAGTCTGGCTACGACAATTAGTATCAAGTGAATAATTTTTTCTATAGATTGTAGGTAAGGCGAGAAGGCGAATAGAGACAATCTGAGGACACCAAATGGTATCAGAAAATGAAGTTCACTTGTGGACAAAAGGTGAAGGAAGACAAAGTACTTATGCTCTGTAGATATGGTTGCAAGGTGTGCAACAAATGGTAGATAGCTAGGAGGGATGAAGATAGAAAAGATGGCTACTGAAGGCCATGAGCATGGTGAAAGAGGAGCAGACTGCCAGAAGAAAATTAAAACATAAATTGACAAGGATCTCATTCAGATAAGAGCAAGAATGAAACAACTGACATTGAATATGCAGCAAGAAACAAAGGTACGCTGGAGGTACGAATGGGGTCTCAACAAGAAAGCAAAATGGCCCATCCAAAAGTTGTCGGCCAGAAAACAACAAGAAGCAGTGAGGAGATGGCTGAGGTATGCTAAAAACCTCAATGACACAGAGGAGGAGTTGGTTTTCATTTGTGAGCCAGATGTAGGAGAAACCCTTAGTGACGAGGAAGGGAGATCAGTTACAGGTCTCATAAACTGCCAGGAGGGTAGAGATGAATTTTCAAATTTCTGGGTGGGCAATGATATGAGATCGAGTGAGGATCTCTTAGACCATCACGAAGATGGTAGTTGAAATTCATATTTCCAAGTGGACCGTGAGATGGGATTGGGATATCTCATAAACTGTCAGGGGGCAGAAGTGAACTTTCAAGTTTCGAGGTGGGCAATGGAGGGAGATTAGTGGATGATCTCATAAACTTCCAGGAGGGTAGTGATGGAAGTTCGAGTTTCCAGGTGGGAAATGAAGAGGGATCATTGGATCTCATAGACTTCCATGGGGGCAGAAGAGAAATACCATATCGCCAGGTGGGCGAGGGAGAAGAAATGAACTCAGTTGAGAGTTCATATCAGAAAGGAGTGTTGATAGATGAACATTCATGTGGGTTTGCAGACCATGTCAATGAAGACGATGAGAAGTTATATACTCCCATTGCAGCGGAGGAGGATCAGAGGTTTGTTCTAATCGTTGGGGGAATTCAAATATTCCTGCCAAATAGTCCAACAGAGACTAATACAAGAGTTGCACATGAGGAGGTAGTGTAACAAGAATCTGAGAAGGAGGTCATGCAGCCAAATGCTTTTAAAGATAATTGTGTCTGTGATGCAGGTGCAACAGAATAAAGACAACCAACAAGGATTGTCAAAGAGGAGGAGAGGAGAAGACATTGATGTTTGCCCAAATAGAAAAATTGGAGAATTCAGATGAAATCCTCACTCAATGGGAGCAAGAGCTGAAGATGTTGTAGGATTGGTTGAACGATCCAAACCCATAGGATGGCTGCCAGGAGACAGTCATGCATATTTTAGGAGGAGAACATTTAGCAAAATTGCTCAAAATTTTCAGCGAGAAAGCTGAAAGGGAGATAACTGCAGCATCAGAGTTTGCAACAGAAGAGGAAGCAGAAAACAGAGATTTTGTTGAGTTGTGTGAGGAATTTGAATCCCTGGAGAGCAGGATAAATATGAAGAGTAGTCATATCCAACAGATCAAATTTGAAATAGGTGGAGGAACGTACCATCCTGGGGAGCAACATGAGGAAGTTGGAGTTGAACCAACACAAGAGGTGATGACAAAAGTCAGTCTGTCAGAGGAGGAAGTTGAGAAGTAACTCAATGGTGAGACTATAGAACTGGAGTTTGCAACAGAGTGTCCAACTAATGCCAGAGGAGATGAAGATAACATGAAAGTTCAGATTGATCAGATTAGTGAAGAGGAGAAAGAGCACACATTTCAATTTTCCCAAGAGATGGAGAAAGAAGAGGATTCGGTGGAACTGCTCAAAATTTTTAGCCAAGGAGATAAACATAAGGCAACTGTAGAATTGGGATCTACAATAGGGGGAGAAGAGCATTCAGAGGAATGGCTCAATTGTTTTAGTCAGGAAGCTGAGAAAGAGATAACTGTAGAATGTGAACCTATAATAGAGGAGGAAAAAATAGATAACATAGATCTTGTTGATCTGTGTGAAGAGATGGAAGCCCTCGAGAGAAGGGTAAAAATGCAAAAGCATATTATCGAACAAGTAAAGTTGGAAATTGATGGAGAGAAGAGGCAACAGAGGGGGAAAACCATCCAGTGGACTAGCTCGACAAAGAAACAGAGGAAACAAAGAGATTGATGCTAGTAGCAACACAAGAAACAGTCATTAGAGAAGTATGGGACATAAGAAAACCTGCAGGAGCAGCAGGGAGAAAGAGACAGCAAGGAAAAGGAGCATATGAACAAATCCAAGAGAAAGTATGGGATCCTGGAGGACCTCAACAACATAGTAGAGGGAGCCATGAGCAGGAGCTCGTGATTTTCCTAGCTGTGGAGTATGATGCAGGAGCATCGTCGGCAAGCCCACGTGGAAGGATGACTCAGCGCCATAGCACATGTAAAAGGATAGCTCAGCACCTTTCTAATTTAAAAAGGAATCTACAAGTTGGGGTTTTCTCTAGATCCATTTTTGAAGAGATGGGTGAAGAAGAGAGAAACGCTAGGGATCTGAATGATCACAAGAGATCTGGGATTTTCACTCTCATTCTTGAATGTAACTGAACTAGAGTAGAAGTTAGATTTTTCCTTTTTTGAGGAGTAGACGAGTAGTCAGAGAAAAACCGAGAGGACCTCTAGTAGATGTAGATGCATGTCTTACCCAAATGAGGCAGCTTGAGTAGTATTGTTGAATAGGACATGGAATAGCTTGCTTGACGGAGCTCAAACTATGTTCACTACGAAGTAAGACGCTCCCCACTACGAAGTAAGACGCTCCCCATGGTCCATCCTAGAATCGCATTCAATATTCCATCTCCTCTCCTCTCCTCCCTTCCCCTCTCCATGATGTATTAGTAGATGATCCCTGTGAGTACTGTAATGCATGAAATTATTCCAAAAGTACAAATCGTCCATATATCTAGTTATATCAAAAATTTACAAACAGTCCATCATCGGCCAATCGATCAGTCCATGGAATAATCATTATTATATAGTATTTGACGCTCCCATAACCATACAAGTGAAAATGGTGATTCCGTTGTCTACGAAAACCAATGCGTCCGTTCTGGTGGTTGTTGCTCTCACGGTACTTATGGCGACATTGCTGCTGAGGGAAGTCCCAAAAGTTCTGGTGGCCGTTGTTCGTCCCGGACTACAACCAAAACCACATACTCCAACTCCACCGCCTCACCATGTTCAGTCTTCCGCAGAAGCATCAGGAGTAGGAATGTGCCCTCGGAAATATCGTTGCAGCGACAATGTTCCAATTCCACCTGGATGTTGCACTGGAAGTGTAATAAAGAATGATGAGACTCTTCCAAGGAATTTGATTCCCTTGTAAAACAAAAACCTTCCGACACCACACATTCTAGGTTTAGGTTTACAGTACATATTTTTATGTTTTTCATGCAAAACGTATTCTCTAGCGCACGTAATTGTAACAGTATTTGAAATTTTTCTTTCATATGAATAAACAAACATGAATATATATTTTCATACAAGCGTATTCTTTAGCAAATCGTATCAAATGAGGAAAAGGTTGAAAACTGTATTTGTCTTCATCATGCAAATTTCGAAAAATTTTTTTATTGAAATATCTGTCTCTATCATTGAGTCGCCATTTCAAAATATATCTTTAAATTATAATTACTAGAGAAACAGTTAAATATATAACATTCACTTTTGTTTAAAAGAATTATAATATATATAAAAATCTTTTAACGTTGCAACTGACCAATAAGTGGAATTGAAACCAGTGAAATGAATCGCATAACATCAATCATCACTTATGGGGCTTGCATCCCATAAGCAGGACTTCCCTCTAGCTGAAGCGTGCTTAACTATGGAGTTTTCCCCACAATCAAGCCCGCTTAGCTTGCTATCCCATTTCCAAAACCTTAGCAAGTATTGTGCCTTGTGAACTATCCAACATGAGTATTAGTGGCAAGTGACCAATAATTCTCATGATTTGAATAGCCCACTTAGCACTCATTGCATCGGGTGATGCTCACATGGGTGAAGAAGTGGAATTGGAACCAGCAAAATGAATCGCATAGCATCAATTATCATTCCATGTTTATAAAAAATTGTCACCTATAATTTTTTGCAACTTTATTTATAGATTTTATTGAATTACTTACATATTGAATTTATTAAGTTCTAAATATTTGTTTCAATCATGTTATAAAAACATTATTTATCTTTATGTAAAAGAGAATGAGGTGTATGAGGAATAAGTCATTTTGTTTGATGGATAATATAAAAGAATTACATGTCTTATGAACTATTTACAAATGAATAATTAGTTTGACTGGTTCTTATCTTTCTCTCCAATTGAACCACTCACAATGTTTAATTCAAGAAACTAATGTATGCAATAACATCATTATTTAAGAGTAAACATATCAATACATTTTCCCATGGCTATTGTTGTGACCTGACCTATGACAAGATTGATATTTAATACACTCCATGACAAAATTAGATGATCAAAAATGAAAATTTCCCTAGTAATCTAAACGATCACTTTATTTTCCTTATATAGAACCAATATGTCATTATCGATACTCAAGTGACAATTTACTTAAGTACCTCAAAGGTCTCTACACCACAATGAATCATATTTAATATCTTATTTTTTTTCCAATGAATCTTTATGATTTTATGTATTAGCTATACTCTTCTTGGTGGTTAGTTGTGTTAAAGTTTTCAATACTATATATAAAATATGTGGTGGAGTGAAATATTTGACAACAAAGTAGTAATTTAATGAATGTTGGTGTGTTGTGTCTGCAAGGATGTTTTTTATTCATAACAACTGATTGCATGGTTGGATTAGTTTGGAGAAACCGATGAGAATAACAAGTTCTGGTGAAACAATGAGTTATCAAATACAAGTACCATTTTCATATGGTTTACGAAAACTATTGCGCATAATAAGTTTAAATGAAATAACGAGTTATGAAATACAAGAACCATTTTCATATGGATAAATACAACTAGATTAGCATGTTTTATATAGAACCAATATGATATTACTGGTGTCAAATTGTCCATACAATTCTCAAAATACTAGAACACTCCATTATTAAATTTGTTTAAGTAAGTATGCATAAATTACCTTTCATAAAAAAAATTATAGTAGCGTCATGAGTGTCCGAGGACTGTGAATGCTAAATTGCCTCCGAGGCAAACCAATTCAGCTAGTACCTCCAAAACCAAAATAGACCTCTGTTTAAACCATATGGAATAGGATCGCCCCGTGGGAAAACCGATTCGTTCATAGTTGTCTCACCTTATAGAACAACTAAGACTCACTTATGACATGAAAAAAGTGAATTATCCAAAAGTATAGTTGTAGAGGCATAAACAAACCATAAAACAAGCCATGCAGTCTGACAACTATGCAGGTGTCGTAGCTCATGAAAACGATTCGTTGTGAGTCACATTGTTCGTTGTTGGTCACGTTGTTCATTGTTGGCGCCTGGAGAGTCCTCCACCTCCTCGCATACCTCAAACACCAGGTCTTGTAGAATTGCAAGTTCGTCTTGAAACATTGCACAGGAGGCGCAATCTGAACAATATTTTGGATGGTCAAGTGGTTTCTCTCAGTTGAAAGAGGTGTCTTCCTAAGGAGACTAGGTCGATGGTGGATGCACATGTGGTGGCTCCGGAGTTTAATTCTCAAGTGAATTTATTGGGGCGACCAAGGCAAGTTGCAAGGAAGAGGCTAGGTCCGGTAATGGACCGAAGGAGAAGCCCAATGAATTCCCGAGGAGGTTGAACCACTCAAATAAGTAGGACCATGGCAAGGACAAAGAAGGGAGGCCGATTTGGCTCTAAGAGGAGAGGAGGGAGTCGAAGGAGGAGGAGACCTATGTGATGGTGCTAGGGCAGGCTGAGGTGGTATGGCCATGCGAGGCCTATTTGGATACCTGGATGATCCCCGCTTGGATTTCCCCTGAAGTTGAGCCATGATCGAAGTAAAAATAAAGTATGAAGGTGTGAGGCTAATGAAACAGGTGAAAACCAGTGAGGCATGTCGAATGAGTGGTGGCTTTGCTGGGAAGTGGAAAAAATGATGGACCAGTTGAGGAGAGGAATGATATGAATATTGTTGGAGAGGGAAGACGCACATGCGTAGAGGTGACAACCATAAAGACTTCTCCATTGATCGAACGAGGAGAGAGGGAGGAGCACACTCGAACAATTAATGGGATTATGTCTAGAGTGAGATGTATGAATTTTCATAGTGTGGGAGAAGGGGAGGTGCAAGGACTAGTCACATGGCTAGTACTACATTGGCAGGATCCATCCCCTCCATAATTGTATTGTATTATAGAGACAGTTGTATCATTCAGTTTTTCTTTACTTTCAGATTTTTACATCTTATTTACTTATACCTTAGCCATGTGGTTTTTTATTATCTATAGATTTCTTGGTGATTATCGTTATTAAGGTAACCAATGTTATATATAAATATATGTGGTGGAGTAGATTATTTGAAAACTAAGTATATGTACTTAAAATCATTTCAATATATTGTAGGTTTATTTTTGACATCAAAGCTCACTTTATAAAATTACTAAAAGAATAAAAATGTGAGTTATATTATAAGCTTCATAAAATATTGTTCTACTAAAAAGTACTTAATGTGTTTTATTAGTTTCTTTTTAAACATATATCTAATACAATCAGGTACATCGATAAATCAACATATACCTAGTAATAATCAGGTACATCGATAAATCAACATATACCTAGTAATAATTTAAGTGTATCAAAGAAGAATTAGAACAAAAATAATATATTAAATTAATTTATTTTATTAATGGTTGTGTGCAATGGTTGAATATTTGAAGTGAATGGAAAGCATTTATGAATTTCAACAACGTCATTAAAAAATAGAATTGTATTGGTACATACCAATAAAATTTTTCACAACTATTAACCCTTTATATAGGATATACATGTAGATTACTAGGGCTTTAAGACATATTTCTTTCAAAACATAGAGGGGGAAGATGACTCAATTATTTATACCTTTAAAAAAGGTTAATACTATTTATTTGATTATTGTTAAAGGAATGATGGAATGGGTATTATAGGTATCTAAGGGAAAGATTGTAATCTAAGATTGTAATCTTATCACACACAGCCAAAAAATAGTGGTGGACTACATGAAAAGATAAGGTAACAAGAGGAATAGGGACCCTAAAGTATTTTTTTGAATGGTTATAACTAGTGTCTAATTAATTCACAAAAAACAATATATAAGGGCACGTTTAACAATTAAGTCAACTTTTGACGATAATAAAATAGGTAAATTGCATGTGCATAAGGGATGATGGCGTCCCTCGGTTTAGAAGAAAATAATTTTTATGATGCAATGAAAAGACAAATCGATAATATTTTCCACTCAATTCCAATAGGTATTAGAAAAGATTAACACTTATGTGGTAGCATATCATTGTGCCATGGGGTTCAATCAATTTCCAAAATGACTATCCATAAATGAGGATGAGTGGACAAATCCTTCAAAGTGTTGAATCTCATTGCTCTAAGCTAACTTAATATTCCTCCAATGGAATCTTCGACTGTGGTTGAACACTCAACATTGACGGTTGTTGCTTCAATCCTTTTTCATATTC
>ML821980.1:59188-73079 GCA_009831015.1 Picea engelmannii
ATGAGTAGCTCGATCCATTGTGAGGCCAAGTAGTCGAGTTGGAGAAGAGGGTCACCAAGCATATAAATATCTCAACATGTGTGGACGTTCCAGAGCCATAATTCGCATCATTTTTCTCTCCACTATTTTCCAATATCTATAATCCTAATTCAACTGAAAACGAAAATGCATATCTTTACATTTCATTGGAATCATCACAAGCATCAAAAAAATTAATCGGTATATTGATATATCTACAAACTAATCGTTGTATTTGCACCTTGATACAATAGCTAGAATCCATGCTAGAAAGTTCCTATAGTTATCAAAGCATCAATTGAACAAATAGATTTTCTTATTGGTTTTCTTGAGATTGGGCATAGATTTTGTATTTAAAGATTTCTTTTTGAGCGCATAGGAGTGTCACACTCTTCTTGCCTCCTCATTGTTTCTTATTATCCATATCACATTGTCAAGCTCAAATCTACCAACCCAATTGTTTTTGTCACAGTAGTTTCCCTTTCTCTTGTATTAGGTGTACTCCAATACTTCCACCTTGAGTGTACATTGGGATGTTCTACAAGTAAGAGGAAAAAAATTCAGTTTCATTGTCCCCCTCTTCGACTTGCCCCTGAGTCAAGCAAACACTCTCACTCTCCTCACACGTTCCTCATGTGGTTTTAGGTCGATATCTCTATGCCTCGACTCAGGGGCAGGTCGAAGAGGGGCACGACCTGGTATGCGGCCAGAGGAAGGGGAGCGAGAGGGCATGGCTCTCCTCTAGTAACTAAGTTCGCCTCCACCCTGACGTTGACTGTTTCTCCCACTCCCACCTTC
Source organism: Picea engelmannii (assembly GCA_009831015.1). Taxonomy (NCBI): domain Eukaryota; kingdom Viridiplantae; phylum Streptophyta; class Pinopsida; order Pinales; family Pinaceae; genus Picea; species Picea engelmannii. The sequence continues at coordinate 60,005 of ML821980.1, forward strand.
ACTGTCGTTCCGTCCATTTGAGACAACACTCCAGACTTATCTCCGCTATCGAATCCATTTGCCTGTCGCGTCGAATGGTTCAACAGCCTTGGAAACTCCCTCGACTTCACTCCCAGGCTTAGTCCGTCCGCCCCTTGCCACCCTCCACATCCTCCTGCTCCTTCTCCACCTCCCGTCACCTCTACCGCCCTCGTTCCTTCAGCTCCTTCCTCCGACTCCCCAACTTCCACTTGCGACTCTCCACATCCACCTCCGCTCTCTTCAACATGCTCCTACTCCGCGGAAAAGGACGCTTTCGAGGAATCCAAAGATGCCATTAAGTGAGGAATCAAACACATCAAGGTCGTCATCAACGAGATGCAACACAAGTAAATAGAGCGATGGCGTCGTGTGGACCTTTTGATGGCATTCCTTGAGGACCTCAGGTAGGCTATCTTGGACAAGTATAAGCTCGACAGAGACACTAGGCATGTGCGTCCGGCTTGGAGCAAAGTCTCAACCCCGGCATTGGATAATTCCTTGTGGCTCATGTTTCCTCTTTTCTATGTTTTCACTTAGTTTAGTTCACAAGTTTTTTGCCCTACCCGACCACTCATGTTTAGGGCGACCACTCAGGTTTAGGAATTTTTGGTCTTAGCAAACGACCAGTCTTTTGGGTTTTTGTTTGTTTTAATATAATTCCTAACTTAGAAAAAAAATAAAAACCTATTTTCTATTTTCTTTTTTTAATAAATTATGGATTATGCTTGTTAAATCTAAGATTTATGATATTTGAATATACAATATTCAAGACGCTCCCGTGGTCCATATCCCGTGTACACTACGAAGTAAGATGCTCCCGTGGTCCATATGCCGTGTACACTACGAAGTAAGACGCTCCCCATGGTCCATCCTAGAATTGCATTTAAAATTCCTCCGCTCTCCATGGCGTATTAATAGACGATCCCTGTGAGTACCTTAATGCATGAAATTATTCCAAAAGTACAAATCGTCCATATATCTAATTATCTCCCAAATTTACCAACAGTCCATTATCGGCCAGTCGATCAGTCCGCGAAAAAATCATTATTATATAGTATTTAACACTCCCGTAAGCATAGAAGTGAAAATGGTGATGCCGCTGTCTACCAAAACCAATGCATCTGTTCTGGTGGTTGCTTCTCTCACGGTACTTATGGGGACATTGCTGCTCAGGGAATTCCCAACAGTTCTGGTGGTCGCTGCGCGTCCCGGACTACAACCCAACCCACATTCTCCAACTCCGCCGCCTCCCCACATTCATTCTTCCGCGGAAGCAGCGAGAGCAGGAATGTGCCCTCGGAAATCTCTTTGCGACGACAATGTTCCAACTCCACCTCGATGTTGCACTGGAAGTGTAATAAAGAATGACGAGACTCTTCCAAGGAATTTGATTCCCTTGTGAAACAAAAACCTTCCGACACCACACATTCTAGGTTTACGTTTATAGTACATATTTTTACGTTTTTCATGCAAAACGTATTCTCTAGCGCACGTAATCGTAACAGGATTTGAATTTTTTCATTCATATGAATAAACATGAATATATATTTTCATGCAAGCGTATTCTTTAGCAAATCGTATAAAATATTCACTCTTGTTTAAAAGAATTATAATATATATATAAATCTTTTAAAGTTATCGGAAACGAATTTATGGAACAATGAATTCCAAGTTTATAAAAAATGGTCACCCCCAATTTTTTGCAACTTTACTTAGATTTTATTGAATTACTTACATGTTAAATTTATTAATTTGTAAATATTTGTTTCAATCATGTTATAAAATCATCATTTATCTTTATGTAAAAGAGAATGGGGTGTAGGAGGAATAAGTCATTTTGTTTGATGGATAATGAGGTATATACAGAATAAGTTATTTTGTTTGATGGATAAGATAAAAGATTTACATATCTTATGAACTATTTACAAATGAATAATTAATTTGACTTATCTTTCTCTCCAATTTAGCCACTCAAAATGTTTAATTCAAGAAATTATTGTATGCAATAACATCTTTATTTAAAGGTAAACATATCGATAAATTTTCCCATGGTTATTGATATGACCTGACCTATTACAATATTGATATTTAATACACTACATGACAAAATTAGATGATCAAAAATGAAAATTTCTTTAGTAATCTAGATGATCACTATCTTTTGCTTATAAGTTTAAAAGCTTTTTCCCATGTTATTTAGAAGTAAATTTTATTATATAGAACCACTATGTCATTATTGGTACTCAATTGATAATTTACTTGAGTACCTCAAAGGTCACTACACCACAATGAATCATATTTAATATCCGCAAGGATGTTTTTGGTTCATAACAACTAATTGCATGGTTGCATTAGTTTGGACAAACTGATGAGAATAACAAGTCTTGGTGAAACAATGAGTTATCAAACACAAGGACCATTTTGATATGGGTTTAGGAAAACTTGTGAGAATAATAAGTTTACATGAAACAATGAGTTGTGAAATACAAGCACCATTTTGATATGGACAAATACGACTAGAGTAGCATGTTTTATATAGAACCACTATGAAATTATTGGTTTTGAATTGTCCATACAATTCTGAAAATAGTAGAATAACTCTATTATTTTTTTTTTAAGTAAGTATGCATAAATTACCTTTCATAAACAAAATTATAGTAGCGTCATGAGTGTCTGAGGACTGCAAATGCTAAATTGTCCTAGAGGGAAACAAATTCAACCAGTACCTCCAAAACCAAAACATACCTCAGTTTTAATCATATGGAACATAATCACCCCGTGGAAAGTCGAAGCCAAGAGAGTTGAAACCAAGACCACCGATGAGTTTTCTGATGTTAGCATTTGGAGAGATGAAACCAAGACCATCATTGAGGCTGCTAGTGCACTAGGTGCTTGGTCAAAGGAACATCAAGTGCCTTGTAGAAAGGATAACATTTGCAAAATTTGTGTCCCTTTCTTGTCCAGAATTTCTAGACGAAGTCGTACGTCGTCCACCTCCTCATGGACATCGAACACCAGGTCTTGCAGAATTGCAAGGTTGTCTTGAAACTTTGTGTTGGAGACGCAGTCCGAAAAAAAGTGTGGATGGTCCGGTGGTTTCTCTCGGTGGATGAAGGTGTCTTCCTAAGGAGACTTGGTCAGTGGTGGATGCACAAGTGGTGGCTCCGGAGTTGAATTCTCAGGTTAATTTGGTGGGACGACCAAGGAAAGTTGTGAGGAAGAGGCCAGCTCTGGGGGAGAAACCGAGTGAATTACCTAGGAGGTTGAACCAATCGACTTGATAGGCCCATGGCGAGGACAAAGAAGGGAGGTCGATTTGGCTTTAAGAGAAGTGATCAGAGGAGGGAGGTGAAGGAGGATGATGCAGGAGCATCATCGACAACTCAGCGCCATAGCAAATGAAAAAGGATAACACAGCGCCATAGTGTGCCTTTCTAATTTAAAAAGAAATCTGGAAGCTCGTGTTTTCTCTAGATCCATTTTTGAACGGATGGGTGAAGAAGAGAGAAACGCTTGGGATCTGAATGATCACAAGATATCTGGGAGTTTCATTCTCAGTCTTGAATGTAACTGAACTAGAGTAGCAGTTAGGTTTTTTGTTTTTTGGGGAGTAGATGAGTAGTCGAAGAAAACTCGAGAGGACCTCTGGTAGATGTAGATGCATGGTTGTCCCAAATGAGGCGTCCAAAGTAGTATTGTTGAATAGGATATGAAATATTTTACTTGAGGGAGCTGAGACTATGTTACAGTCCAGCCTGCACATATTGTAATCGAACATTCATTTGAATAGAGGGAAAGACGTTTTTCTGGCATATGAACTTTCTATATGTGCTGATGTATTTATGAATGTCATTTGTGCTTATGAATGGATGTTGTAGATGTATGTTAAAAAATTCATCTTCAGGTATAGATAGATTTCTCTATCTATGAGTTTGCTGGAATTGTTTCTGGGTTCTTTAGGATGTGCAAGGAGTGCACAACGGAGTATCAGAAACTTTGTAGCCATCATAAGGAGTGTGCATCTGAATCTCTAATCAAGTTCAGGGGAAAACGTATTAGGATGGCACACCAGAAGGATTCACGGACTCAAGGGAGAAGCCTCAAGATTACTGAACACCTTCGAGGAGAGACTGTGCAGAGGAAGGCAGAAAGAGATAGAATTGTTGAGCATTTTGTAGAGCTCTGCCAGGTGGGCGTCGAGCGAGTGCAAGGAGTAAACAAAAGAACTCTATTTTGAATTCTGAGAAGAGAAGTTTCAAGGAGAGACACTTACAAAGTTTTCGAATAGTCTGGAAAGATCCACAAAGAGTGCTTGAGCCAATGTTGCCAAGAAGGAACTTATTTCCCTTTAAGGAGTGGAAGGGACAAAAATCCTTGAGGCCCGAGAGGTTAAAGCTCATGAGGTCGGGTGAAGAGGTTTCCAGGAGACCACCCAAAAGTCTTTCCAAAGATGTAGAAGGGTGAGACCCTCAAGAGACTGAGTAAACCAAATAACTTAGGAAAGATAGCACAAGGAAGGAGCGTAGAGAGAACTTGCTTCACATTCAAAATCTCATAAGGCAAAGCGTTCCCAAGAGTAAGAAATATCAAGAGCAGTCGACTAACAGGAGAAAGATCGGAGTGCGAGACCTTCGAAACACATAGAAAATTCTTCTAAGTCAAAAGGAAGTCAAAACTGAGGAGGAATAACACTTTCCAAAAGTGTAGAAAAAGCCCAAGGGATGGAATCATAGAAATATCGAAGACTGAGCCCTTTGGAAAATTAGAAATCCTTCCAAGTCACGGAAAGAAGCAAAATCTCTGGAGGAGGAGCAACAATGATCGTTAGATCGAGCAGAGGAAGATTATGGACCATCAGATCATAATCCCAACAAGACGAGTGCGCATAAGGGGAGGATAGATATCGTTCGGTGGATCTAGGTCCGAAGGACAAATAGTTGTTTGATCTAGAGGTAAGTGCATGAAATTTAACGTTATGGAAGTGCATAGGGTAAACAAACTCACAAAATCAAAGTTTGTGATAGAATTACAGCTGTTGGATCATGGAGGGATCTAGACCGTTAATCCGAGGCAATCGCAAAATCGACAATCGGGAGAAGGGATGTGCGTAGTATTCCAACTTCCCGACACGCAAAATACAGATTCGAGAGAGAGGAGATCTGGATCGTCGGATCATGGGGCACGTAGACCATCGATATAACATAAGTGGAATTTTGGAAGTCAGAAGAACAGAGGTGAGCAACCTTTCGAAGTCCTGAACCACAAAATCTCTTCTTGATCACCGCCATTGATCAAAGGAAAGATATAGATCGTGGATCTATCGCCATCGCGATCTTGGATATTGGGAGAACGGAAGTAAGGAGACTCCCAAAGTCACGAATCGTGAAATCTCAGCTTCATCATAGTCGTTGATCAAAGGAGAGATATGGACCATTGATCTGTTTTGAGGGAAGGAGATATCAAGATTTTAGATGTCGTGAGAAGGGAGGTAGGTGGTCCTCCATCTTCGCGAATCGTCAAATCGCGAAACTCTCGGAGGGTTTGGCCCCAGGACATAGTGAGGGGTCATATTGGTGGAACATAAGGGATGAGCTAGCATGCATTAGACTCTGGTTGGGGTTTCAGAAGTCACGAGACTCAGTGTGACTCACATGCAAAGAGCCAACATGTGAAATCGTGAAACGCCATTTGGATTAGGGTCCTGGACACAACCCATGGTCGCGTGAGAGAAACTTGGGCCTGGTGTTTTTTCACATGGCAGAGTTTCGTGAAAAGGACCTATGGGTACTTCTTGAAGATTCCAACAGAGAATCGAAGAGTTGTTCTAGCTCAAAGATTGGGAAGATCCAGAGATTGGGAGGTTAGAAGACCCTGCTGAGGTAGGGGTACTGCATCATGTGGTATTAGAGCTTAGCTTTGTTTGCAAACCGCAGACAAAAGAAGCACGATGAAAGGATATAGTCTGATACCATCAAGTGGTATCGTAGCAGAAATTTCAGTCTGTAGATTTCAGGTGAAGGGGATAAAGGAGACAGTCTCGTATCATCAACAGGTATGAGTGTTGATTTGTCCGTAGATTTCAGGCGAAGGAGATATAGAAGATAGTCTGGCTACGACAATTAGCATCAAGTGAATAATTTTTTCTACGGATTGTAGGTAAGGCGAGAAGGCGAATAGAGACAATCTGAGGACACCAAATGGTATCATAAGATGAAGTTCACTTGTGGACAAAAGGTGAAGGAAGACAAAGCACTTATGCTCTGTAGATATGGTTGCAAGCTGTGCAACAAATGGTAGATAGCTAGGAGGGTTGAAGACAGAAAAGATGGCTACTGAAGGCCATGAGCATGGTGAAAGAGGAGCAAACTGCCAAAAGAAAATTAAAACATAAATTGACAAGGATCTCATTCAGATAAGAGAAAGAATGGAACAACTGGCATTGAAGATGCAACAAAAAACAAAGGTATGTTGGAGGTATGAATGGGGTCTCAACAAGAAAGCAAAATGGCCTGTCCAAAAGTTGTTTGCCAGAAAACAACAACAAGCAATGAGGAGATGGTTGAGGTATGATGAAAACCTCAATGAAACAGAGGAGGAGTTGGTTTTCATTTGTGAGCCACAAGTAGGAGAAACCCTCAGTGATGAGGAAGGGAGATCAGTTACAGGTCTCATAAACTGCCAGGAGGGTAGAGATGAATTTTCAAATTTTTAGGTGGGCAATGATATGAGATCATGTGAGGATCTCTTATACCATCACGAAGATGGTAGTTGAAATTCATATTGCCAGGTGGACTGTGAGATGGGATTGGGATATCTCATAAACTGTCAGGGGGGCAGAAGTGAACTTTCAAGTTTCCAGGTGGGCAATGGAGGGAGATCAGTGGATGATCTCATAAACTTCCAGGAGGGTAGTGATGGAAGTTCGAGTTTCCAGGTGGGCAATGAAGAGGGATCATTGGATCTCATAGACTTCCATGGGGGCAGAAGAGAAATACCATATCGCCAGGTGGGCGAGGGAGAAGAAATGAACTTAGTTGAGAGTTCATTTCAATGATGAACATTGATAGATGAAGATTCATGTGGGTTTGCAGACCATGTCAATGAAGACGATGAGAAGTTAAATACTCTCATTGCAGTGGAGGAGGATCAGAGGTGTGTTTTAATCGTTTGGGGAATTGAAATATTCCTGCCAAATAGTCCAACAGAGACTAATACAAGAGTTGCACATGAGGAGGTAGTGCACCAAGAATCTGAGAAGAAGGCCATGCGTCCAAATGATTTTAAATATAACTGTGTCTGTGATGTAGGTGCAACAGAATAAAGACAACCAATGAGGATTTTCAAAGAGGAGGAGAAGGAGAAGACATTGATGTTTGCCCCAATATAAAAATTGGAGAATTCAGTTGAAATCCTCACTCAATGGGAGCAAGAGTTGAAGATGTTGTAGGATTGGTTGAACGATCCAAACCCATAGGATGGCTACCAGGAGACAGTCATGCAGATTTTAGGAGGAGAGCATTCAACAAAATTGCTCAACATTTTCAGCCAGGAAGCTGAAAGGGAGATAATTGCAGCATCGGAGTTTGCAGCAGAAGAGGAAGCATAAAACAAAGTTTTTGTTGAGCTGTGTGAGGAATTTGAATCCCCGGAGAGCAGGATAAATATGAAGAGTAGTCATATCCAACAGATCAAATTTGAAATAGGTGGAGGAACGTACCATCCTGGGGAGCAACAGGAGGAAGTTGAAATTGAACCAACACAAGAGGCGATGACAAAAGTCAGTCTGTCAGAGGAGGAAGTTGAGAAGTAACTCAATGGTGAGACTGCAGAACTGGAGTTTGCAACAGAGTGTCCAACTAATGCCACAAGAGATGAAGATAACATGAAAATTTAGATTGATCAGATTGGTGAATAGGAGAAAGAGCACACATTTCAATGTTCCCAAGAGATGGAGAAAGAAGAGCATTCGGTGGAACTGCTCAAAATTTTCAGCCAAGGAGATGAACATAAGGCAACTGTAGAATTGGGATCTACAATAGGGGGAGAAGAACATTCAGAGGAATGGCTCAATTTTTTTAGTCAGGAAGCTGAGAAAGAGATAACTGTAGAATGTGAACCTATAACAGAGGAGGAAGAAATAGATAACATGGATCTTGTTGATCTGTGTGAAGAGATGGAAGCCCTCGAGAGAAGGGTAAAGTTGGAAATTGATGGAGAGAAGAGGAAAAAGAGGGGGAAAACCATCCAGTGGACTAGCTGGACAAAGAAACAGAGGAAATAAAGAGATTGATGCTAGCAGCAGCACAAGAAGCAGTGATCAGAGAAGTATAGGACATAAGAAAACCTACAGGAGCAGCAGGGAGAAAGAGACACCAAGGAAAAGGAGTAGATGAACAAATCCAAAAGAAAGTATGGGATTCTGGAGGACCTCAACAGCAGAGCAGAGGGAGCCATGAGCACGAGCTTGTGATTTTCCTAGCTGTGGAGTATGATGCAGGAGCATCGTCGGCAAGCCCACGTGGAACGATGACTCAGCGCCATAGCACATGTGAAAGGATAGAAAATGTGAACAGATGGGTGAAGAAGAGAGAAACGCTCGGGATCTAAATGATCACAAGAGATCTGGGATTTTCACTCTCATTCTTGAATGTAATTGAACTAGAGTAGAAGTTAGATTTTTCCTTTTTTCAGGAGTAGACGAGTAGTCAGAGAAAACCCGTGAGGACCTCTAGTAGATGTAGATGCATAGCTTGCCCAAATGAGGCGGCTAGAGTAGTATTGTTGAATAGGACATGGAATAGCTTGCTTGAGGGAGCTGAGACTATGTTCACTAAGAAGTAATACGTTCCCCATGGTCCATGCTAGAATCGCATTCAATATTCCGTCTCCTCTCCTCCCCTCCCCTCTCCATGATGTATTAGTAGACGATCCCTGTGAGTACTGTATTGCATGAAATTATTCCAAAAGTACAAATCGTCCATATATCTAATTATATCCCAAATTTACAAACAGTCCATCATCGGCCAATCGATCAGTCCATGGAAGAATCATTATTATATAGTATTTGACGCTTCCATAACCATACAAGTGAAAATGGTGATTCTGTTGTCTACGAAAACTAATGCGTCTGTTACGGTGGTTGTTGCTCTCATGGTACTTATGGCGACATTGCTGCTCAGGGAAGTCCCAAAAGTTCTGATGGCCGTTGTTCGTCCTGGACTACAACCAAAACCACATACTCCAACTCCACCGCCTCACCATGTTCAGTCTTTCGCAGAAGCAGCAGGAGCAGGAATGTGCCCTCGGAAATCTCGTTGCGGCGACAATGTTCCAATTCCACCTAGATGTTGCATTGGAAGTGTAATAAAGAATGATGAGACTCTTCCAAGGAATTTGATTCGCTTGTGAAACAAAAACCTTCCGACACCACACATTCTAGGTTTAGGTTTACAGTACATATTTTTATGTTTTTCATGCAAAACGTATTCTCTAGTGCACGTAATCGTAACAGGATTTCAAATTTTTCTTTCATATGAATAAACAAACATGAATATATATTTTCATGCAAGTGTATTCTTTAGCAAATCATATCAAATGAGGCAAAGGTTGAAGACTGTATTTGGCTTCATCATGCAAATTTCGAAAAAAAAAAATATTGAAAAATATTTCTCTATCATTGAGTCGCCATTTCAAAATATATCTTTAAATTATAATTACTAGAGAAACAGTTAAATATAAAACATTCACTTTTATTTAAAAGAATTATAATATATATAAAAATATTTTAAAGTTGCAACTGACCAATAAGTGGAATTGAAACCAGCGAAATGAATAACATAGCATCAATCATCACTTTTGGGGCTTGCACCCCGTAATAAATACTTCCTTCTAGCTGAAGCGCGCTTAACTATGGAGTTTTCCTGATGCAGGAGCATCACTCACTCAATCAAGCGAGCCAGCACGAGGAGGAAAAAAGAGAACAGCTGGACAACGCCAGCATTAAAATTTTGAAACATTTTAATATGGCTGCGCCAAACATTGAATATTGATGTGATGAAGCGCACTTTGTATATGTAACGGACCTTGAGCGGATAAGCTCTTGTCCTTAAGTAGCTGAGGCATTTAATTAGTTTTAATGCAAGTAGATAGGAATTAACTGTAGATTAGACAGTCACCTTTCGAGAGGGAAAACGGAATATAAACACCCTCCTTTGTACATTGTATTCATTCTGAATTATTCTCATTCATTCAGACAAGGAGAGCAAGAAGAGAGAGCAGAGCAGAGAGCTTGTGAAGAAACTTCCATGTACAGATATTGAATTAATAGGAAAAGCCATGATTCAATTCCATGGATGTGTTTGAGCTCTGTGTGTTGTTGATATTATTCCTTTGCATGTTTGCTTCCTTTTATGCTTATCTGTTATATGCTGCTTATGTGATTGCGTATCAGGTTCGTAACCTGAGGGAATGAGTTTCAATTGTTTCTCTACTTAGGCCAGGAGATTCCTGCATCGAGTGCAATTGAATACCTCCGCATAGAGTGCGTCGAGGAGGCTAAGTGGCTAAACTTTTGTTCTCTTTTGCCCAGAGTTGGGTTTGAGTTGTTCGAGCCTTGCAGGTGAGTGCAGGTTGGACGTGGAGTCTCAGTAGCAAGTCTGAGGAGAGAAGGGCGAAGATGTTGCAAGCGTGAGTGCACAGGACCCGGAAGAACGTCATCACTTGGAGAGTGGTTGAAGGCTGAAGGGTGCGCAGAGTGCGTGAAATTTCTCTGAAGGAGTCAGAGGAACAAGCTCAGGAAGGATAGCACCTTTGTTTTCAGTTACCGTGGACAACGGTGGTGAACGGAAGAACTCTTCAAGAGGAAGAGAATCGACGACTTGAATTGTCGTGGAGAAGCACCGAAGATCGTGACCTGACTGTGGGGCAGATGTATCAGGAGTTCGCGAGGGAAGATCCCTGTTTCTCGTAGAGTGAAGTCACGAGAACGCGAGAACACGACGTCCCGGAATGTCTTGCATGGGGTACATCGAAATCAGATGATGTGACAGGTGATCTCGGGATATCGGATCTTAGGAGTGGGAAGCCTCAAGTCTGATCTCGGGAGTGACGAGAGCGCGAGGTCACAAGATTCCGAGTCTCAGCACCTCGGTACTTCAGGTCTCGGAGGTTGAGAACTCGAAGGTATAGAGACACTAGTCGCGAGTCGTGATAGCGCAAGGTCCCGACATACCGAGAGAAAGTCAACGTTGACCAGAAGCATCGGGTCTCGGGGATTGAGAATCCGGTTTCTGGTTGCGGAACTCGCGAAGTCGCGAGGTCCGATCTCCCGGTTTCTCAAGGGAGAATTGCGCGATAGTGTTCCTGTGGGTAAGTAATTCCCGAGGGGAATAAGGAGGGACTTGAACCCTTCGGGCCGTGGATAGTGGAGGTCCTGGTGGGGCGACCATGCCTGTGAGGGGCAGGTTGCGTCAGAGTGGTATCAGAGCCTGAAGTCTTGTCTGTGTATTGCAGGCGAGAGAAGAGAAGGAGAAAGAGGAGCACTCTGATACTCACGACTTGCGTCAGAGTGGTATCAGAGCTTGGCTGTGGAATTCTCTTTGTTCAGGTAGAAGAGGGGAGAAGATTTCAAAATGCCACCCAGAAGAGAGAGGCAGTCACCTGATCGTGAAGATAGGGATGCCCGAAGAAGGGGAAGGCCGACAGGAAATGCAGAGATGGAGCGTCAGATACGAGATCTCAGGGCGAGACTCGAAGATATGGAGACCACCCAGAGGCGTGGAGCCGACGCAGGAGAGTTCAGCGATCCTGAGATTGAAGAGGAAGCTAGACATGATGCCGAAGAAGTCTCGACAGAAGATGCTTCAACCGAGAAGTTGATCAAAGCCATTTCGAGGATGAGCTCGAAGACGAAGATGGACATTCCCGTCTATGAGGGAAGTATAAATGTTGAGGAGCTGCTGGATTGGATCCGAGCGCTCGACACCTACTTCGACTATGAGGATATCGAAGAGGATAAGAAGGTAAGACATGTTGTCACCAAGCTGAAGGGACATGCATCCTTATGGTGGGACGAGCTGCAGGCAGACAGACGTTCCAAAGGCAAGCAGAAGATCAAAAGCTGGGATCGGATGATCGCCAAGATGAAGGCGAAATTCATTCCGAGAGACTACCAGATCACACTGTTCAGGCGCATGCAGAACCTGAGACAGAAGTTGATGACGGTGAAGGAGTACACCGAAGAGTTTTACAGGCTCAATATTCGAGTTGTTCATCAGGAAAGTGATGACGAAAAGGTGGCAAGATATCTAAATGGTCTCAGGTATGACATTCAGGATGAATTGAGCATGGTTACCATCCGCACAGTTGAGGATGCGTATCAGATGGCTCTGAAATCCGAAGAAAAGCTGAGCCGCAAGTAGGGACAGCGAGGACGAGGCAGAAGCCATCCTAGAGGAAAAACTGTTGTTCAAGAACAAACACAGAATCCCAAGGAGGATTGGAAAAGACCTCAGGGAAGAGCTGAAAGAGGTGGAACCTCACAACAGAGGTAGAAAAATGTTGAGCCAAGGAGACAGCAAGATGATCAGCAGGGTGGATATGCTGACGTGAATACATTTCCTCGTACCTGAGGTAGAGGAAGAGGCAGAGGAGGAGTTATCACATGTTTCACGTGTGGTAAAGATGGTCACAAAGCTGTTGACTGTCCAGAGAGGAAGATGGATGGAGGAAGATCCCACGTCGCTGAGGTGCAGAGGCGTGACGCGGAGGAAGAAGGCAGCGAAAGTGGGAAGTCACTGTCGGTGCATAAGGTCCTTCTGAAACCCGAAAAAGAGGTGGACAGCTCAGTGCAGAGGAGCAGACTGTTCAGGACGGCTTGTACAGCCAAGGACAAAAAATGCAAAGTTATCATTGACAGCGGGAGCACTGATAATCTCGTTGCAGCTGAGATGGTCGAAAAGCTGGAGATGGAAACAACTAAGCACCCGAGTCCATATAAGGTCTCGTGGTTACAAAAAGGACACCGGGTAAGTGTCACTAAACAGTGCTTAGTTAA